>CM035414.1:123155165-123240165 GCA_020310875.1 Ceratopteris richardii
ATTTCGTAAATGAATCTTGCTTCTATCAAACGATCTATTTCTTCTTTAATCTTAGCAGCATAGTTATCATTGTACGTGTATGGTTTCTGTTTTGTAGGTTTGGCATCTGGAGTCATAGGGATTCTGTGGGAGCATATATCTGGATATACTCCTTTCAAGTCTTTGTAACTCCAAGCAAACACATCTCTATATTCACGCAATAGGGAAATTAACTCTTCTTCTTCTTCACTACTCAAATCATGCCCCATGTATGTACATTTTTCTTCTTCTCCTTCTATGGTAACTATAATTTTTTTGGTTTTCTCTCGATTATCATATACTTCTCTAATGTCATCTTTCCTTTTAGGCATTCGTACCATGATTCTTATATCTTCTATTTCATATTTCTCGAAGTTCTCCGATACCTCCATGAGTGGTTCTTCCTCTTCTTCTGTCTTAGGTGATTTCTTTCTCTTCTTTTGCTTACTTTCTGCATCCTCTATGAGTGACTCAGGTTGTTCCATTTGACTTCCCTTTTCTTCTTCAAGGGTTTTGGCTTCTACAAAATAAATATATTCTTCTTCTGTGGAGCAGAAGGGTTCCATGATGATGGATTCTAGGTCCTCGTCACTACTCTCGTCTGGTTCTTGGGTCACTTCCATGCATTCTTCTAGGATAAAGTCTTCCTCGATAGGTTCAATCATAAAAATGGAAATGTCATATCCATCTTCATCACAATGAGGGGTCCATTGTTCTTCATTCACCATTATGTCCATCGTAGCTAGGATTTCTACCCAACCGTGAGGCTCGAATTCCTCGTCTGGAAATACTATAGGTGCATAAGCTAGGTCTTGAAGAGTCCGTGGATGCGTTCTAAACCTAAGGTCCTAGCTTCTAATGGGTCTTCCTCTTGTTTTGCTACCTTACACATCCATAGATGAGTATCCTTGTGCAACCATGAGGGGTCTGATTCCAATGAGTGTACTGACTCTGTTTCTCCTTGTGTCTTATGGATGGTGTTCCATTATATTGGGGGTACATCTCGATGGGAATAGTCTTTAAGATTGACTTTAATAGTCACTCCTAAATGTTGCAAGTACAAAGAATTAGTTCCCCAATCTTGTAGGATTTGCAACTCATGCATGAATGGTCGTCCTAAAATCATCTCATAAGCATGATTTTTCCCAAAATCACAAATGGCGAAAGTATGTTCAAAATCCACACCATAAGTGGTGAGAGATATGCCTTCTAGTAAGCCTAATGGCTTCTCTATATGTCCGTCAACCATTTGTAGCTTCATCCTCGTGGGTCTTAGTGTTGGCTTACCCCAATGTTTCCATAAGGCAGTGGTAGTGATGGCTACTCCGACTCCTGAATCTAAGATGGCTTTGGTGGTGTAGCCCTTGTGGGTTATTGGAAGATAAGTGTTACCTTCCTCTCCTTTGCTCACATCTCCAATTCGTTCTATCCGTATCTCTAGTACCTTCTTGTGTGATCCTATCTGTGAAGGAGCAATGGCAACCTCAGGGACTTGGTTTGCTGCATGCTTCCACAATTCTGGTTTAACCTTCAACGATTCTTCTAGAGTGAGATGGCACTGTACTCTAGTGTTCTTAATTACTTCTATGTTTCTAGGAATCACTGATTCTTCATTCCTCACTAGTATTGTGGGTGCTCTCATGCTGATAGACTTGGCTTCCCAAGGTCCTGTGAATTGAGGTAATTCTCGCAAAGAATTGGATTCAAAATCTGTGTGTTCACTCAGTTGTTATTCCTCTACATCATCATAAATAGAGGCTATGTCTTGGGGAAATTTTTCTTGCAATTCATCTATTTCGTGAATAGGAGGATGGGTTTCTTGATCCTTTCTCCACTTCTCTTCTTGAATTTCTCTTAGAGATTCATGTACATACTTTTGTATGGAAGACATGTGGTCTTCAGCCTCGGTATTTGGTACTTGAGACAGGGATGGTGCATTCCTTTCTTGTGTTTCAGAAATAATAGGGTTCCTTTGCAGATTCTTTTTCTCGTTGCTATTGATCAAGTATTATAACCTCTGCAGTAGTCCTTGAAAGTGTAATTCAGGTTTTGCCATTATTCCAACTAAGATAATGAGAGGCTTCGAACATAGTTTGTGCTAATTCTACCATCTTCATGCAGAGTTTAGTTCTCTCAACTTCTAAATCTGCTCTTGGATAGTTCTTAATCTCGCCTAATATGCAAGAGACATCATGTCTAGGATTTTTGCTATGGGTTTAACTAGAACTGATCCTAATCTTTGAGCTAGATTCTCTCGATTAGATTCTTGCGAAGTCAGTTCTAGGATTTTGGCTCTCGATTCCTTGAGATTTTCAACTCAGTTATCTTTTTACTCCACTTCTCTTAATCCTTTCTCTGGAATCTTTCCAAGATTTTCTCTTTTTATTACTAGACTCTCCAACTTCACTAGTTTCGGCTATTTTTAGGATTAAGCTGTTGATTCCGTAAGAGCACTTGGGCTCTTGTTATAGCTTGGAAAGGCACGTATGTAGGCTTGGATCCATCTACATTATGTACAATACCTATCACATTGATGGGTGTTACTTTCGAGGCATTAGCAGGGTTCTTGGGACAATCTTTGATGACATAATCTTTACCACACTCGGCACAAAAACCTGATATGTTATAGTATTGTGATTGTCCAGCTATCGGAGGATGTGGACAATCCTTAATGAGATGATCTCCTTGGCACCTAAAGCATGGTCCTCTAGGGCCCTGTGGTCTTTGTTGTCTTAACTGGGGTCGCGGGTTAGGATTTGTATACATCACATTAGCATAGTCGGGCTCCCAACTGGGTTCCAATGGTGGACTATCGTATAGATATGTTTCCACATGTTCTGGTGACTCCGTGTAATATGCGGGTGGACTATCTACATGTTTTGAGTCGAAACTGTTAGAATTGGGGTCACTTTCAGTGATCAGGGGTGAAGAAGGCACTAAAGCCCTATTGAGATTCTCTTCTACAACAGCATATTTGACTGGGATGACATTCTCTAGTGGGGGTGGTTGCTGAGCTAAAACAGGTTGAGGTCTTTGTTGAGCCTGATATGGATAGTTCTGAGGAGGCCTGTAGTAGTGAGGCTGAGCATTGTATTGACCTTGACACCTACCTGGTTGAGGGTATGTTTGCGGGTAGTTCTGTCGTACTACTTGTTTGTTGTATGGGTAGTCCTGGGCTGTGTGATTCATGCATCGTCTCTCAATTGTACAATATTGGCCACTAAGGTTGTCTTGAGGTTGTGTTACATTGGGACACACATTTTCCATATGATCACCACCACAGGTGTAACAATGCTTGTTTGTTGTTAACCTAGGCATATGTTTACTAGAAACTCCTAGTTTTGGGCCACTTTTTATGCCAAGTTTTCTATTGAGCTAGAAAGTTTTGAGGATGCTAGAGATGATTAATTTGAGTCCTTATAGACCTTTGAGACTTCCAAGTCATCTCCTAGGTTGTCCTCAATGTCTATACAAATTCTTACACATTGCTCTAGCATTTTGGATTCCTTCTAGTATACATAGGAGCGTAGTTTAGAGCTTAAGAGGCCATCTAAAAACAATGACACTTGCTGGTCCTGTGAGGGTAATTATTGCATTGGGAATCTCTCAACATATTGTCTAAACCTACATCTTGCCAATCTAATTATTTCCTGAGGGGTTTGTTTAAAGCTGTGAATCAACAAAGAAGTATCATGTCTGATTCCACTTTTGGAGAATTCCATGATGAATGACTCTAACAAGTGATGAATATCCCTAAATTGCCTTTGTTGCAATGGTTGGAACCAAGTTAAAGCTGTGTTCTTTAAAGTTAGTCCAAAAGCATTGTATTGTGTAAACATGGCTTCTACTTACTCTACTTTTAATACCTACTTAAATTCCGCAACATGGTCATATGGATCTCCTGTCCCATCAAAGTAGTTCTTCATTGACTTTACTAATTGTATGGGTCTTAGTACCCTGGGGTGTTCACATGGTATGGGTAGAGGAAAATCATCTCTACCTCCTGGTATTCTTGGCTCCCTTTGTCTTTCCATTCTATCAGTGTCCTTAGTGGTTCTATCCCTCCCTATGGGATGAGTGAAACTTACTTCTAGTTTCTCTTTGTTCTTCTCTCTTTGAGTACCATGGGCTGATGATGTTCCAGCTCCTTGATGGCTTGTGTTTACATTTGTTAATGATGGGGGGAATACTAACTCCCCTCTCCATGTGTAGACAAGTCTTGCATGGTCCGGTACTACAAATACTCCTTCTGAAGTATCATTCAGGTATACAACTTTTCCAGGTGTATCGGGGTCCTTGAATTCGTAAATCATGATGGAGCCTACCTCACTAGGTTGTTCCATTCGATATCTCCAAAATGCTTCATTAGTTTCTTTATTCAAGAACAATTTCATGCTTCTATTGTCCTGAGGGATCCAATCTGGGTTTAGTACTCTTGTCAGTATAGATTTCCCTCTAGGTGTCCTTGGTTCTTCTCCTAGTGGTTCTATTCCTTGTGATCTCGTTTTCTTATTGGGGTTTACTATACCAAACTCATTGGTATGATTAGGTTGAGTACTTATGATGTACATTGTTCCTTCTTTGTCTATATACACATCTCACAACTAGACGTTCCAATCCAATGGGTTGGTCAGGATTGTGTAATTGCACAACTGATCTTTGCAAACCATCCTCATAGATGTGAGCACCTAGGTGGTTGGTTCGGACATATTCTAATTGGGTTCTGTAGGGTCCTTTGGGTCTTTCTAAGTATGCTACATTTAACCCTCCTTCTGGTCTTTCCATGCTAAAATCCATTTCTGATTCACTGGTATCTGAGCCCAATTCGTAAGGGTAACTATTCAATTGTTGTGCCCATGAACGTGCAGTAGTTCCTACACTTGCTTCTGATGATCTAAGGCTTCATCGATCTGACTTACCTATATGCTTGCCCAATCTAAGGTTCATGAATTTACTTCCTGCATCATTTAATACATACTCTAGTTGTCAATGTTTCTTTGTTCTTATTTGCTTGTTTTGTTTTTAATTCCTTTAGATTCTTATTTTGTTTTCAATGTATACATCAGGAGTCGACTTTTCATTGTACTTTTGAGTTCTCATTCTGTCAGACTTAAGTTCTTTCCTTTAGGTTTTTGTATAGCACACTTTTATCTTCGTCTTGGACTTGAAAAATTAAGTCTCTTGGACTTGATGCGTTCCTATCGTCGTCCTAATTTAATCCACAATGCTAGACGTTTAGCCTAAGCTAACATTTGACTGAGGGGGTTGAGTATTTGTCCAACATTGAGTCAGCTTCGTTGATAGCTCTGATGCCCAAGAAGTAGCACTTCCCAAGCCTTGCATTCTTCTACTGCCTTGCTTTGATTGCCCTTGGATAGCCCTTGCTAGACCTGTAAAAATCCAATGTTTAGACCAATCCTTAAATTGATGATCAAGCACTTTGATATATACACTTTTAAGGGTTCCTTTTTCCTTGGTCAACTTTCCCAAATGCCCCCTTTCTTTTCATATCCAAATATCAACGTGTTATTCTTGAAACAAAACAATCGACTTCACGTAGGACTCAAAAATAGCTTTCTAATGAGCTATAAAGCTCAGAAAACGGACTTCGAATGAAGAAGTTATGAATGTTCAAGCCCTTGAGGGTAAAAATTGACAAACAAGTTTTTCTTCAATTATGAGCTAAGGGGTCTCCAATAAGATTAATCACCCTAAAATTCACTCAAGATAGCCTCAAAATAGCTAAAAAATTCAAACCCTAATTTTGGCATTTTGGGTGGACATTTGCGATGGTCTGAGATAATCGCGATGCTTTGGGACCGTCGTGATGGTCTACTTAAACCGTCACGATGGTGTGGTACAATCGTGGTGGTCCAAGTGTGTGGGGCGTCGTGATGGTCAAAGGTGAATCGTCGCGATGGTCAACACTCAACGTAACTATCATGATGGCGTGAGCCCGTTGCGATGGTCATAATGCATGATGGCTTGAGCCAATCGCGATGGTTTGAATTTGAAGCGTCACAATGGCATACCTGGTATCGTTGTGATGGTCTATTTTGACATGTGGAAGGTGAGTCGTCGCGATGGCATGGGCCAATCGCGATGGCGTGGGGTCGATGAGATCGTCACGATGGTCCGAGACTGTCGCAATGGTCCAAGTGAACTGTCACGATGGTGCGAGATCATTGTGATGGTCCGGCCGAGCCGTCGCGATGGCATGGGGCAATCACGATGGTATAACACTATCGCAATGGTGTGAGCCTGTCGCGATGGTCCACCAAACTGATGATTTTGCAAATGCGTTTGTGGATTTGTGTGTGTGCAAGGATCACCTACAGCGTTGTTTACTCGTTTACCTCAAAAGTCGACTTTGTCATACCATCGCGATGGTCTGACACCTACGACAGATTCTGATAGAAAGTGGATTTCTCACCTTTTGGAAGCTTTCCTACTGTTGTGGAGCATTGTACCTGCAAGAAAACTCAAAAACACACATGCATATACAATCACAGAAGCTCTCTCTCTCTCGCATGCACAAATGAGGGAAAATGAGGAGGATAGGTGGATATGGTGAAATTTTTTATTCTTTTGGAGTGGAAGAAGATGATGCGATGATGAAGGAGGAGTGTAGAGGAGATGAAAAACACAAAAAACTACTTAAAAGCAACAACAAAAACTGAAATTTTTACCTTCCAATGCCGCTTCTTGCTATACTCTTACCATCACGCATTCCTCCTAGACTCGATCCCCGACAATGGCGCCAAATTTGGTGTTGCTCGAGTACGATGGTAAGCAGCACGTTAAGAAGCTCCACCTCCTTAATGTCAATCTGTAGAAGAGATAGGAGTGATATGAAGATCGTGAATGCGAGATGTAGTTAGAGTGAAGGTGAGAAGCATAGAGATGCACACACACATACAGACACACACACACATAAGGAAAAGACAAGCAAGACACAATGGAATATAGGAACTAGAATCTATTACCCAAGATCACTCTTACAAGCTCAAAGTAGCTCTAAAATCTTCTCCACTCATACAAGCTAACCCCAAAAATGAGCTCTCTAGCTCTATTTATATTTTTTAGACTAGTTTTGACCGGTTTTACATCTAGTGTCCGACATAGTTAAAAATTAGGTTCTAGGCACTATTCGAAGATGTAAACGAGATCTAAAAATAGCCAAAATTGGTACAGTTGTTCTACCTAAGCTCCTCAAGCTCGAGGACTCCTCGGCTTGCACAAAAGGGAGCATATAATTACAAAAGTGTGTGCTTCTATGTTGCATATGATACAAGAGTGATGAAAATCGCTATTGAGAGTTTTAAAAAAGTAATATAAAACATATTTCTTAGAAAAAATAATCCGCCTGGCTCCCCACTACTTCTTCATAATCCACCTTCACATGCTTCCTCATCGTCTGTGCCTTTGGCTACTGCCAACAAGGTGGAAGTATGCCTTCGTGGTTTAGGAGATGCATATAAGTAGTTCAAAACTTCTATACAAACCAGGGAAAATATTCTGAATTTTATCGATCTAGTATCCATACTGATTATTGAAGAAAAGAATCTTGGTGAGGATTCAAACTCCCAATGAAAACCCAGTTCTGAGCAGGTGTTCTACTTTGGAAGAGGAAGAGGCAGAGGCGAAGGTAGAGGCTTTGGAAGCAAAAGAGGACAGAATAACCAAGACCAAGGCATACTTCCACCTCCTAAACCACGAAGGCATACTTCCGCCTTTGGCTACTGCCAACAAGGTGGAATTATGCCTTCGTGGTTTAGGAGCTACATATGAGCAGTTCAAAAATTCTATACAAACCAGGGAAAATATTCTGAATTTTGTCGATCTAGTACCTATACTGATTATTAAAAAAAAAATATTGGTGAGGATTCAAAGAAAACCCAATTTTGAGAAGGTATTCTACTTTGGAAGAGAAAGAGGTAGAGGCAGAGGCTTTGGAAGCAAAAGAGGACACAATAACCAAGACCAAGGTCAAAATACAATCATGTAGGAGGAAGAGGACAATTTCAAGGCAGGGGGAGCCAAAGAGTTTGCAGAAATTTCCAAAAAAATGATTCAGCTAATGACAGTAAAGGATGTTGGAATTGTGGTAAACTTGGAGACTTTGAACGTGATTGCAAGTTAAAGAATCAAAATAACAGAAGGCAACAAAACAACTATGCATCCACAAGTGCAGATGATTCTGAGAAGTTGTTCATGGTTCGACATCATATGATGAATATGATGTCTGCTGATGTTTCAAAATCAAATGGTAATGTCTGTATGTTGATTCAAGTGCTTCAAATCACATGACCAATCATGCAAAATGGTTTAGTAGTTTGCAAAAATTGCCAGTTCCTGGATATGTTGAAACAGGTGATGAGACATCACACCCTATCGAGCATACAGGAAATATAGCATTATCTATGGAGGATGGGAAGTTGAAACACTTTGTTGATGTGCTGCATGTTCCAAATATAACAAAGAATCTCGTTTTTGTTGGACAAATGGTTGACCAAGGATTGCAAGTCAGGTTCAATGTTGATGGTTTATATGTAGAAGCGTACAAACAGGGTAGATGATTGATTGCCAAAGGAAACAAAGTGGGTAGGATGTTCACCTTAAATGTGAAAATTCCTGAAATGAATGCAACCATGTCTACAAAAGGTGCAAGAGTTATTGTTGATGTACAAATCTGGCACAAACAGATTGGACATGCAAACTTATAGAGGCTGAAATTGATGCAATCAAAGGAGATTGTCCATGGACTACCAATTTTCAAGGTTGCCGCGATGCAAAAGGTATAGGCAGCATGTCAATTTGGTAAACAATCAAGATCATCATTTTTGCATGACAAGCATGTTAGTGAGAATGTGCTAGAAATAGTACACATAGATGTTTGAGGTCCTACAAAGACCACATCTATGGGTGGTTGCAGGTTTTATGTTACTTTCATTGATGACCACACATGAAAAGTGTGGGTATATTTCATGAAAGAGAAGATTGAGGTGTTCACTCACTTCCAAAATTTTAAAGCTATGGTGGAAAAGAAGATAGGGAAGAATATTCAAACATTAAGATCTGATGGAGCAGGTGAATACATGTCAAATGAGTTCAGCAATTTTCTAAAAAATCATGGAATTTGATGTCAGCTTTCATGCAGGTACACACCACAACTGAATGGCATTGTTGAACACAAAAATAGGCATATTGCAGAAATAGCAATAGCCTTGATGGCTGAGAAGAATATGCCTCATTGTTATTGGGAAGAAGCTGTGCATACAACTGTATACCATGAACAGAAATCCAACTACTACTGTGCATCAAGTTACACCTGAAGAGAAGTTTCATAGGTAAAAAGTCAAACGTATCACATATGAAAGTTTTTTGTTGTATTGCATATGTACATGTTCTAGATGATTCGAGGATGAAACTTGATCTGAAAGCAAAAAAAATGTGTCTTCATTGGATACTCCCTTGAGCAAAAGGGATATAAATGTTATAACCCTCTTACACAACAGGTGAAGGTGAGCAAAGATGTGGTATTTGATGAAATCTTAAGCTTCTATGCAGATGCCAAAGATGGACTTAATCTTGAATCAAATGACAAAGAAAATGCTAAAAAAATCAAATGCAAAATCTCAAGTTCTTAGTGGATCGGATGAATCATCGAGCAATAGTTCCAACTCAAATCCATGGAGTGGAAGATTGCATGGAAATTTCAGTCCAACAAAATCATCAAATACATCCAAAAAAGGTAAAGAAAAGCTTTTTGGTGGTGGTAAAACATGTGCATGTTTTGAAGACATTGATGGAGATTCAAGCAGTTCAGAAAAGAGTCTTGATGAGGAACATGGATTGCCCTCTGTGAAGACTCCATGAGTAAGAAAGGCACATGTAGATGATACAAGGAGAAGTGACCCAGGACCAAGAAGATCTAGGAGGATGCGGAATTCAATGCAACGATTAACGTATGACAGTAATGCAGCTCATCATTGTGCCTACATGACCAAGGTAATACAAGATGTTGAACCTTCTTGTTTTGAAGACGCAATTGGACATGCAGATTGGAAAAAATCTATGGATGAGGAGATGGCTGCCCTTTATGGAAACAAAACATGGAAGCTGCCTCCATTGCCACAAGGAAAGAAACCCATAGGCTGGAAGTGGGTTTACAAGGTAAAGCACAATGCTGATGGTAGCATAAGCAGGTACAAAGCATGACTGGTAGCAAAAGGATATGCACAAACATATGGAATTTATTATGAGGAAACATTCAGCACTGTAGCTAAAAATTTCTATCGTCAGAACACTCGTTGCATTAGCTATAACAAAAGGATGGACTTTGCATCAGATGGATGTGAAGAATGCTTTCATACATGGTGAGTTACAAGAAGAAGTATACATGGACCAACCACAAGGATATGAAGATTCAACGCATCCTGAATATGTTTGCAGGTTGCAAAAGGCTTTGTATGGGCTGAAGCAAGCTCCTCATGCATGGCATGCAAGGATTGTTGATTACTTAACCACCATTGGGTTTTCTATGTGTGATGCAAATCATTCTGTTGGGAAAGATGGATGGATACCACAAGAGGATGAGTTGGTACTGCTAATCCCTACTTTGTACCTGCCCTCTTTCACTTCAGAGTTTGATAGTAGGTCCCTTTAGTTTGATAATGACACTAAATAAGTGTCTATCTACTTTGGAGATGATGCATCAAAAAATTAGATCAAAACAGATAACTTTGTAATTAGTTTGTTACCAAAAACTTGCTAATTTGGTCTTGACACTTGCTGACTATTTTGCTCAGTGCTCACAGTACAGTAGCAATTAGGAAAATTCCTTTTGAAAATATCTAATTAGCTTAGAGAGCTAATGATTCCAAGTGGAATCACTTAAAATGAGCAACCATACACTAAGCAATCAACTTAGCAAGTGAAAGTTTACCCTCAATTTTTTAGGAGCTACATAGAGAATGACCAGAGACCACTTTGACACGCATTTCTCTCAATTGGTTGAATCAAATCGCTTCAAACTTTGAAAGCTTGTAGTAGAATTGGAGCTCGTTCCAACAAGATATGAACTTGAAAAATGATGGAGAAATGACTCAGATATGAGCATTCAAAGTATACTGTTCTGAGTGAACATAGTAGAGATGAAGACTAATGTGATCAATAATGTAATGTATTATGGGACAATGTTATACATGATCACTGGCATGAATATGATGCCCAATGATGGTGATAAGAGTAGGTTATAGTGTAAGCCTCTCAACTTCAACAAATGATCAACAATGGGCTCAATAATGAGGGGGCTATGGCTGCGAGATTACAACCTCCTTTTATAATGACTTTTCCAAGTTTGAATTTTGAAATTCAAATAGATGCTTCACCTAAAAGTACTCCTCTAAGTTAGGAGTGGCTTTACCAAATGAGATTCATAGCTTTTAGTTCTCCAAACTCCACGAGATATGTGGACTTACAATATTCTCTCAAAAGGTTTATCTTTTACAAGAAGTAAATGTTCTAGCTTTACAAGTAAGGGTTTGTGTGATCCTTCAAACATTTGCACATAGCTTCTTCCATGCATAGCCAAGTGTGAAGGCTTGGCATTTGCACCAATAGCTCCCCCTCAAGCCAAACATCTTGGTTTGCTCTTCTTTATCAATCCTCTTGAATGTCCTGCAATCCAATCATAGCTTTACACCTGCAAAGTTTATTATCACCAAGTGCTTTGGTCAATAAATCTGCACATTGCATATGTGGACACATATGCTAGTTGAATTTCCTTGCTCAATAGCTTCTCTCTCACATAGTGGTAGTGAACTTCTATATGCTTGCTCCTTGCATGATAGATAGGATTTGCTGCAAGATGCAAGGAACTTGTATTGTCACCAAAAATCATAGGTGAGGTAGAGTGTAGTCCCAAATATCAATATAGCAATCTAATCCAAATTGCTTGTTGAGTAGCATTGGCTTATCCCCTGTATTCAGCCTCTGTTGAACATAAAGCAACAGTAGGTTGCTTCTTGGAAGACCATGAAATGGGCTTATCACCTGCAAAGGAGAGATAACCAGAGGTGCTCCTTCTGTCATCCTTACAACCTACCCAATCTGCATCTGAATAAAGTTTGATGTCGAAATCTGATGTGTATGGAAAGTATAGACCTTGATTTTGAGTACCATTGAGGTACTTCAAGATCCTTTTGGCAGCTTCCAAGTGAGGTGCTCTAGGTTTATGCATGAATTGACTTAAAACACTTACTCCATAAGCAATATCAATCCTTGTCAATGTTGCATAGTTTAGGCTTCCTACTATGCTTTGATATCCTGCAATATCTTCAAGTAAATCACCTTCATGAGCATTGAATTTTTGGTTTATCTCCAAAGGAATGCTAGCTATCTTCGCATTCTCCAAGTGGAACTTCTTCACCATGTCCTACACATACTTCCTTTGGGTAATGTAAATTCCAGAGTTGTATAGACCAATTCAAGTCCAAGAAAATACTTTAGAAACCCAAGGTCACTGATTTTGAGCTCCTGCATCATTTGGTTCTTGATCTGTTTGATGCCATTGGCATCACTACCTATCAAGATGATATCATCAACATACACACATAAATATATCAATTTTGAGTTGCTTCTCTTTACAAACAGAGAAGAATGTGCCTTGCTCATGATGAATCCTTGATCTTGAAGATAGGTAGTTAACCTATGGTTCCATGCCCTAGGTGCTTGCTTCAAACCATAAAGAGCTTTGTTCAATTTCCACACATAATTTACCTTGCTTGGGTCTTCATAACCAGGAGGTTGGGCCATGTAAACCTCCTTTGAAATCCAACCATTAAGAGAAACATTTTTTACATCCAATTGGTACATTTTCCAATTCCTTGATGATGCCACACTTACCAATACTCTGATGGTTGGCATTTTGGCCACAGGTGAGAAGGTCTCTTCATAATCAACTCCTTGGGTTTGTTCAAAACCCTTAGCCACAAGTCTAGCTTTATACTTGTTTATGCATCCATCTAAGTTTCTCTTGATTTTGTAAATCCATCTAAAGCAAATTACCTTCATTGATGCCTTCCTTGGTACTAGTTCCCAAGTATTATTCTTTTGGAGTGCTTCTATTTCTTCATCCATAACTTCCTTCCATTCTGCCTTGGTTTTTGCCTCTTCATATGACGTTGGTTCTTCAAGTGATAAATCCTTAGCAAGATAAATGGAATGCTTAGTAACTAATGAAGTGTCATACCCATATCTAATTGGCTTCTTGCTCTCCCTTTCTGATCTCCTTAGAGCTTGGTTGGATGATTCAGGTAAGTCTTCCAACCTCTTCATCTTGGCCTTTCCCTTTGACTTCCATGCCTTGAATTCTTCTAGGTTGATGATGTCTTCATCATCTGATTTGATGTCTTCAATTTGGCTTGGCTCCTCCTTGGTGAGGCTTGGAAATTACTCTTCCAAGCCATATGGAAACTTGACCTTCTTGCATTCACTTTCAAACCAAGGGTCATTCTCATCAAACACAACATCTCTACTGACCATAAAGCCTTTTTTGGATGGATTATATGTATCCTTTCTGATTTAAATCATACCCTATGAAGATGCACTTCTCTGCCTTAGGGTCTAGCTTACCTCTGATCTGAGATGGAACATGCACATAAGCAACACATCCAAACATTCTGCAATGATCAAGTGATGGCCTTCTACCATGCCATGCCTCATATGGGCTCATCCCATCAAGTGATTTGGATGGCAACCTGTTAAAAAGATAGGTGGCAGTAGATACACTCTCTACCCACATATAATTAAGTAACCTTTTTTCATTAAGCATTGATCTAGCGGTTTCCACAATCAACCTATTTCTCCTCTTTTCTACCCCATTTTTCTCAGGGGTATGCCTTGTAGTAATCTCCCTTTTGATACCTCTATATTGCAAGAATGCATCAAATTCATTTGAGAAGTACTCACCTCCTCCATCTGACCTTAATCTCTTTAGGCTTCTTCCTGTTTGGTTTTCCACAAGTGCAAGATACTTCTTAAAGCAACTTAATACTTCATCTTTATGCTTTATAAAGTACAGGATATTCCACCTACTGAAATCATCAATGAAAGACACATAGTACCTTGAGCTGAAAATTGAAGGGTCCTTGGTTTGTCCCCATACATCTGTGTGGACAAGTTCCAAGTAATCCTCATGCATGTAACCTTTCTTTGAGAACGGTAACCTATGTGATTTACCAAGCTGATATGCACCACATTTATAGATCATATGTTGCTTGGATACATTAGGTATCCCAAGTACACATTGATCTCTACATATTTGCTTCAAAGTTCTCTCACCAATGTGCCCTAATCTCTTATGCCAAATCTCAAGATCTGATAATGTTTGATGCTTGTAATTATAAAGTGCAATATTTCTAGTGTCCTCAAGTTCAAGTGTAAATAGTCGACCTATTTTTTCTCCTTTGGAAATTCTCTTGAATCCATGTTGGGGATCCCCCACAAAAGCTCCATATTTGTTGAATCTAACCTGCAAACCTTTTTCCACTATCTATCCAACACTCATCAAATTCTTGGTGATTGTAAGTACATAAAGAATTGTGCTCAATAGATTTCTATTCCCATCAGAAGTTTTGACATTTCCTACCTTGACCACTGAATGCTTGGTGTCATCACCTGTTTGTACTTGATGCTTTTCCTTGGGTTCCTCAAGGTCAGAGAGAAGAGCTACATTGCATGCCACATGGTTCGAACAACCTTTTCAAGATCTTTCGGTACATCAAGGCACCACATGTCAATACCCCTGGCTTTGAGCATGGAAACCAAGACTTAGCATACGGCATGAGCACTACGCCTTCGCTAAAGGTATGCTATGCATGGCACTACCGTATAAAGTACTTACTTGCATGTTATAAGATGACTTTTGAAGAGATATTCATGATGGGCTTCTAGGAGTACCATTCTAAAGTTTTTATCAACCGGCCTACGCATCTACTTCAATTATTCACTTGTGAACAACTTGTATATTTAACACACTATCAGCTTCCACCTCCCGAAAAACCTTAGGCCATAGATTGGGAAAAGCTCGAAGCTGATCTCGCATAAGAGATTCGCATTGTGAAACACACCCTCGCACAAGACCTCTTGTAAAACTACATCATGCAGACCCCACAACAAGGATCTGTCCGGGACAATAGACGCGAGAGGGAGGGGGTGTTGGTAGCAATCAAAGGCACAGACGCAGAGGAAGCATGTAGATGTGGACTACAAAGAGTCGTGGGAAGACAGGCATTCAATTTTTCTCAAAGAAATATACTCAATATTACTTTTTCAAAACACTAAACAGTGATTTTCATCAATTTTGTACCACATGTATCATAAAACATCCACTTTTGTAATTATTAGCTCCATTTTGTGCAAGCCGAAGAGTCATCGAGCTTGAGGAGCTTATGTAAAACAAGCATACCAATTTTGGCTAATTTTAGAGATCTCATTTAGACCTCCAAATGCTCCCTAGAACCTATTTTTTAACTATGTCAAACACTAGATGTGAAACTAGTCAAAACTAGTAAAAAACTATAAAAAGAGCTAGAGAGCTCATTTTTGAGGTTAGTTAGTGTTACCTTGTATGAGTTGAGAAGAGCTTAGAGCTTTGAGCTTGTAAGAGTATTCTTCAGCAATAGAGTCTACTTTCTACCTTCCATTGTGTCTTGCTTGTCTCTTCCATGCGTGTGTGTATGTGTGTGTGCATCTTGATGCTTCTCACCTTCATTCTCACTACTTCTTGCGTTCACAATCTTCATATCACTCCTATCTCTTCCACGGATTGACAAGTAAAGGAGGTGATGCTTACGCTTGGGCTACATCATATGTGTATGTATGTGCTTATGTGTATGTATGTATACATATGCATGTGTGTATGTATGTATACATATGCATGTGTGTACGTATGTATACATATGCATGTGTGTCTGTATACCTTTGCTCTCTTGCTCTTCCTTTGCTCTCTCGCTCCTCCTTCACTCTCTCACTCCTTCCATGTCTCGTTTCTTCGCTCTTTCACTTGATCACAACACACAATGTTCCAAGAGAAGTCTTTTTTTTTCAATTCCTAGTGCATCGCTTTAGCGTTGTAGCCAATTTGCCATCATCGCTACAAGTGTTGCTAGTCTTCAATGCTATTAGCGACGGTCATTATTAGTGTTGTATAAGCGACGCTTGATATCGCTCATGCGATGGCTATTTTTTTTTAAAGGAAGTTTGGTTGAAGCCTACTCTCTTGGTTAGATTGAATTAATGGAAAGATCAAATGTACAAGTGAAGTTGGGCATAGTACTCATGGCATCCCCCACATTCCAGAAAGGAGGGGTTAGATATATTAGGTTGCCCGAAGGTGATACAAACTGGCCTAAGGCCAATTACATGTCCACCGCCGTTGATAGGGTTTGAACCCTGCCCCTCCCTCAAGAGGCGAAGGTTCCAGTCAGTGAGACCAATGCGCACGGACAAGGTGATACTACTTTGCAAGATAATGCACAATGACATTTGCAGCAATTTGATACTACTCTCTTTAGGAAGCATCAGTTCATGGCTATAAATCTAGACACATACAAGATTCTGTCATGTGAGGTAACATGATAAGGATAGAATGGATCTCCTACCTATAGGATAAGATATTCATTTTTCCCTGTATTTCTCAATCCTCTTGCTTGTTATTAGTTTCCTCTCATATATTTCAAGATTCAATCTTCATTTTAAAAAAAAGGTTCAGACTAGTAAAAACATATTACACGAACACTAACATAACATCAACCAATCATAACTTACAAGGAGGTGAATCCAAAGGTATGTGAAAATCTGCAATACAAGCCTCGCATACAAGGGAGAAGCTTATTAAAAGTACTCAACGGAAGAGTATGTAAGATTTTCAAACACCAGAGGGGAAGTCCTGTGGAAAATATGGCGGGAGAGGTGTGCTCTCAACTTTGGCGATCCCCCCAGGGAGTGGTCGATTGAGAAATCACTATTCCTCCTTGGCAAAAGGATTGTTAACAGTAAGAAATCCCCCCCCTTCAGGCACCATCAAGTCCTCCTTTTGATCAACAACAAGCTCAAACCCAAGTGGGCCCCGCATGAGGGCGATGAGAGGGTGATTAAACTTCTCTGTAATGCAACCTAGGATTCAATCAAGCTTCCCCTGCTTTGTGGGATTTGGGGGGTCCCGTGGGCACTAGTCCCCTTCTATTGTACCTTTGTTTCTTAATTTAATTCAAGTCCGGGAGAGTAGGCTATTGCCGAACTTCCTTTATATTAAAAAAAAAGATTTTCAAACACCCCAATCGATTCATCATAAAGGAAAGGAAACTGAAAGCAGTCTGAGAGGGTAGCCTTGTTGATAAAGACATTCTTAGAAGAATCCACATAACATGTAGAGTACGTTGAGCATGTCGTGTCTCTGTGTGAGCCCTTTATGAGCCATGTATCTTCTATCTCATCATACATTCAAAGCCTCACCTTGCCAAAAAGTGAATCAAATAAAGTGATGACTAGAGAGGTGAGCTTGGCCTGCACAAGAATCCAATTAGGAGATGGCCTTCATCTTGTGGCTCTCCTTCACAGAATCAGGTGGACGCATAATATCATATTATTATGGCTACTGGTGTGAGTTGCGATTAATTCAGTGATTAAGTACATGATTAAATTAGTATAAGAAATGATCTATGGGTTTATCAGGAGCAAGAGACATCAAACTATTAGAAGTAATTACCTGCACAACTCCTGAAGAAGGTATACATAGAGTATGATGCTTTATCACAGGGCCCCAATGTCCTTCACTTGAGATTTGTCAGTCGATATGGTCACCAACATGCTCTTTAGTTACACAGATCTTGCAGAGAGATGGAACGGTGAACGAAATCAGAGGACCGTCTGATTGTTTTCTGTGTGGTTTGAAGAGACTTGCGTACAGATTTGATGTATATGGATTATGTATTCGGAAAATCTTAAGCGATGGAGATACTCGTTTTACAGGCCGGGCAATAAGTACTCAGAAAATCCTAAGCGATGGAGATACTCGCTTTACAGGCCGGGCAGTACGTATGATTGTGCAGCCAAGGAATGATGCACTTGCTGTGGAAGGTGTGGCGGCATGGTAAGTCTATGGTCATCTGGCCGTCCTTGAAGCCGCTGCGACAAACGTGACACTGCGCATTTGAACCCTGATCAAGCTCCAGGCTTCCCCACTTCCGCTGCAGCATTGCCATTCTCATGGCAGCAACAACTTGTTGCTGAGATGGAGCCGCCGCAGGCGCGCTATGCCTTCTGCAATATTAGCGGAGTAGAAACGGGTTAAAGAGGAGAGCGGACGGCCACAAAGAGCCGCGTAGGCAGAAAAAGCTACCTTATGACAGGGTTGCTTTTTGAAGACCTCACCGCCGAAGCGCCCAGCCTGGCGTCAAGACGATGACGAGCTGCCATCGCTCGCTCATCCAAAGATTTTGACAGCGAAGATGTAGATTCCTAGTATCCAGGAAAACCAACCGTGTGTAAACAGATCGGAAGATGCATAGAGGTGCGAAGGTTCACGGACGCAGGAATTACACAGATGATCAAGAAATAAAGAAGAAAGGAAAAGGTATGTAAAGCTTTTGAGAAGTTGAGAGAGAGAGAGAGAGTTGAGAAGGATGAAAAAGAGATGAGAAGCACCTGCACGACGGGCTCTGTGGAGCGGAAGGGGATGAACATACAGAAGGACGTAGAACCACTTCCTTCGGCGAGGTCGTCAACGGCGCCGCCTCCTCTTCCGGGAGCATTGGCGGAGATCTGCTTGAGAGGAACCGAGGCGTTGGATATCGGCTGAGGATTGGAGCGACGGTGGAGAGGGGGCGGCTTCAGCAGAAACGCCGGGTAGCTCCTGCTGCCTCGGCCGCGTTCATGCGATACTCGTCGTCGTCTTGCGCTCTCAACCCCCGGCAGGCTCATGCTTCTCGCTCAGCATGAGTGCGTTGCTCTCGCTTACATGTGCTTTCGACACCTCGCTTACATGTGCTTTCGACACCTCAGCTTCCGCGAAAGAGTCCACCTTGACTTCAATAATAGAGAGATCAATGGCTTTCCAAGTCCCTTCCGGGGTTGAGACGGATTCTCTTAACTGATTATAATATTCTCCAATAAAGCTCTCTCATTCATCTCCCATGTGGGCTCTTTGTAACTTCGAAGTGATCTGGATAAACAGTTACTCCAAGACTTTTAATTTTGAAAGTACAATTGTACATGTGAATTGGTATAGTAGCCGTAGGACCCCTCGTATCCCACAAAGCAAGGGTTAGACTAAGTTACAACTGATAGCCTGGATTACAATTGGTTTCAACTAGCCAAAGCCATTACATATCTAGGGGAGAGATTGAACTCAAGACCTCTATCTCAAGAGACCAAAGCTTTACCAAACCACCTACGAGACAAGGGTGGGTTCCTATGTGACAACATTTGACATTAAATATTCACATGGGCATTGTGCAAATCGGGTATTGTGTTGGCGAGAGTCGATAATTGTATTGGGATCTATGGTATAGTGGTAATATTTTGGACATTGGACTATGAAATCCAAGGTTCAAAATCGAGAATGCGGCCTAAGGGAAAGTGGAAGGGAAGGGCAAGGGGGATTCTTAGGGTGTGTGAGTTGTGGTTCCAATCTTTCAAATTTAATGGAAAAGTAGGTTGACCACTAATGTATAACCCTTAGAAAGTGGGGGGGTAAGGGGAACTGCTCTTAGGGTATATTGTGAGTTTTTGTTTCAATCTTTCAAACTTAATGGAAGAGTAGGTCGAAGATTCGAACTTCTCAAACAAAAAGAAGAGTCACTGATTGTGTTGTTGGTAGGAGATTCATCTCACTAAACAAGGTTTTGGCAAGAGTCACTATATAGTGCAGATGTCGATATGTCTGTCTATAAGAACAAACCCATCTAGAGAGGAGTTTCTTATCACTATACAAGCAAGCTCACAAATCCATCTAGAGAGGTGGTTGATGCCATTAGACAAGCAAGATGACAAATCCATGTGGAGAGGAGTTTCATGTCACTCTAGAAGTAATCTCTCACCGTCTATCTTGGGTCATATGAATTCGATCTCAGCCCCATGATGTTGCTTTAGTTGCTTTTGTTGTCACCTAGCCTACTATACTCTAGAAGGAAGCTCCCAGCCTCTATCTTGGGTCATATGAATTCAGTCTAACCCCATGATGTTGCTCTAGTTGCTTTGCTTGTCACCTAGCAAGCTGAAAAATCCATGTAGAGAGGAATCGATGTCAATTTACAAGGAAGCTCTCAGCCTCTATCTTGGGTTATATGAATTCGATCTCAGCCCCATGATGTTGCTTTTGGTGCTTTTATACTCATATTCTTGAGAGAATAAATGGTGAACACAAGGAGGAGAAAAATACAAGCACTTCAACAAGTGTGTTTTCAAGAATATACATTACTCTTAACCACTCGCTCTATATATATATATATTTAGTTTCATCTATTCACACTAAAGAGATAACAAGTGAAGTTAAAAACCCTGAACTCACATTAAGACAATGGTGCACTGAAGGAGGAGAACAACATTGGCACATCATTAAATGTGTGACCAACAATAAAGAGTACAACATAAGGAGTTTATCTTAGAAAACAACAAAGTGAAGTACCTTTTTTGTAATTCTCTATAATGAGTTTGTAATATTATTTTTCCTTTTTCTCTAATTTGAAGCTTTTTTTCCAAAAAACCTCTAGACCAGTGCTTCTACATATTTAGTTACATCCATATAGATCAAAGAGATAAAAAATGAGCTTAAACTTCAAACCATCATCAAATTAGTGGTACACTACATGAGGAACACAATCAGTCGCACATCAATAATCTCCATAGGTCTCAATACGTGTGCAATGCATCGTGTGGACATAATTGAATGTATCAATCTTGTATATGGACCCCCATGAGCTTTCTAGGTGTGAAAAACATTAGGTAGAGTTATGAGAGTGCATCAATAAGGAATGTGGACCAACATGAGCTTTCCATGTATGCCTTTTCTCTCATCACACAAAAGGCACAAGAGCTGTACCTAACTTAGAGTTTACTTCCTTCATATCATTTTCATGACAACAACAGAGAGAGCCTTCCTTATGCAACAAGGCATGGTGTGGAAGATGCATGTATCAAGAACGAGCACAAACCATGCATTTGTGTTCAACTGAAAATAGATCATGCAAAATGCTTTTTGGGTGTTATGAAAACTATGAAAAGGTCTTCAATGTAAGGTAGAATCCTGAATTGAGGGGAAGAAGAAGTACACACACACACACAAGGATCGATGAAGTCTCAAGGTACACAAAGTGGTGGGTTCAACCTCAATATAAGACATTGAGAAATGCAGCTACTTAGCTTGAGGGAAACTTTTCCAATACAATTAAGAATAGATAATCAGATTCAAGGACCTCCATGCCAACTTCTGTAACCAGCCATCATGTTGGGACATGTGTAAATTTCTATAAAGGAGTCAATATGCAGACCTTCAATCATTGAATAGTGGAAGAAAATACCTAATTGAATCATGTAGAAAAAAGCAGTTCATGATATGATATTCATGGTATTTCCAACCACACTTTATTGCAGCTACAATTACTGTCAATTTTTCCTTTCATCTGTAAACCTGAAAAAGGCATAAATAGATTGGTATCCATATCTTCTGGGAGTATCAAAGAGACTGCTCAAAAAGCTATTGGTATCTCTATTCAATCACCTAAACCTCAAAAGATAGCATTTCTTTGCAGATGTGACCACCATCTCCATCACTACTTCTATAATGAATGCATCTAGTGGTCATGAATACAGCATATGTCAATGTCTGAATTTTTTGAAGTTATATTTTACATTTCGCCATGAACCTAGCAAAAATGGCCACTTTATTTGCATAAATCTCTCAAAATGAGTATCCCTTTGGGTTGAATGTGTCATGTAAAGACCACATTTGAACATGGGTTAATGGTTCCAAATTCTATGAAATTATTAGTTGATATAAAAATTTCATTATGAAAATGATAGATCAGTAGATAATTAGCTACTTATCATTAGTGTATGTATACACACACGGGCACACACACATACATACATATACACATACATCATCATCAGAATGTGTCTGTATGTTTTTATATATATATATATATATATATATATATATATATATATATATATATATATATATATATATATATATATATATATATATATATATATATATATATATGTGTGTGTGTGTGTGTGTGTGTGTGTGTGTGAATGTAATTTTATCGATGTTTCTTTCGATAGATTTCTCCGCTATATTAATATTTGTTAGCTGTCACAGAAAAACAATAATATAAGTGTTTTTAATATATCCAATAGCATGTATCGTAATCTTTTTAGGTCTATATCAGAGGCAGGTACATGATATTATCTAATATTTTCACCTCCAGTCCTTATTATCAGATATAATAAGAGTAAAAATAATAATAATAATATTACTACGTTCTATATATCTAACATTATATATTAGCTTTTTTTTTCTATAAAGACCAGTTGATGGTACATGGCATTTTCTAATCTCATGATCTCCACTCCTTTTCGAAACCACTTTTTTTATTGACTGCTTTAACTAACACTCAGAATATTAGTGCTTTATAAAAGGAGAAAGTAAAACACTTTAGCCTTTTGATAAAGCATGAAAGGAATCAACTTCAAAATGAGAACCTTGAAATTTTGATCCTCTTTTTTTCCCCAAAAAAGAAGAGGAAAAGCTATATTAAGGATTATTTTTGCATATTTCTTGTGGACTGAAAGTTTCTGATAACTTCGAAATATTTAAGAGCTTACTAATTTAATAATAGCTTTAATCTGTACTTTAGTATCTTTGAAAGAGTTTCTTTAAAACCCCACAATACAATAGTATTTGACACTATAAAAATTTATCTGTTGAATACGTCCAAAGATACATATGCGATGGAGGGTTCTGTAAAGGTAGGGGAAACATAGATAATAGCATAAATACATAAACTCTACTTGTCAAGGAGGAAATAAATCGTGATTGGGCGCCAGTTTTCAATCCTATTCTTGTTACCTTTTTTAAATGGATAAGCTTGATGACACCATTGTTTAAGCATTCGAGAAGGGCACCAAAAGCTAATGCCTCTTGCCAAACCAAGTGCAACGGGGTGGCCACCACCTGCCTGCCCACCTTGTAGAAGAAACCTAGATACATAAACCATGATCATACTACACGACTTAATAATTTCTTTCGACTTAATCACTCTGAACCCACAGTTTTCTTAAACTGAAGGGTAGAAACTCTACTTGTCAAGAAGGAAAAAAATCACTGTTTAAAACACCATCTTCCCGATTGTTGATGTGGCCTTAATTCAAAATCACATTAGGTATACTTCTTTAGAGATGTGGTGTTAATTCAAAATGATGCAAGAGTTGTATTTCAAAGAGGAATACTAGAAGGTACTGAAAGAAGAGTCATATATTTACGAGATGCAGTCCTCTTACATCATACATGCTTTGAATCAATCATATGATGCTTGTTGATGACCAAAAGTTTGAGCATGAAGTAGTAGCTCTTTAATGAAAAAAAAAACCCTTAAAAAGGGAAGGAGAGATCAAGAACATAGTGTATTGAACGTGGAACGAGCTATATGATTTATTTTCAATGGAGATTGGCATATGGAGAGATGACATATGGAGATTGGCGGAGAATCTCAATGGAATTTTCAAATACAATTTCCGAGGGCATGTAATCAGCCAACAACTTCTGTAATCAGCCATCATGTTGGGACATGGGTAAATTTCTATGAAGGAGTCAATATGCAGAACTCCAATCATTGAATCATGACAAAAGGAGTGCATGATACGATATTCATGGTATTTCCAACCACACTTTATTGCAGCTACAATTATTGTCATTCTTTTTTCTTTCATCTGTAAACCTGAAAAAGGCTAGCCATATCTTCTGGGAGCATCAAAGAGACTATTCAAAAAGTTATTGGTATCTCTATTCAATCCACGTAAACCTCAAAACATAGCGTTTCTTCTTTTCTTTTTATAAAAGGAAGTTTGGCCTTGGCCTATTCTCCCGGAATTTAATTAAAGAAAGAACAAGTTACAAATGAATGGGACTAGTGCCCTTGGGACCCCCCAAATCTCACAAAGCAAGGGCAGAACTTGCAGGTCTAGAAAGTGTTACAAAGGAGCTTAACAACGCTCCCATCCCCCTCATGCAAGGCCCACTTGGGTTTAAGCTTGATGTTCTCGATGAGAAACACTTTATGATATTGCCTAAAAGGTGGGGACCTCTTACAGTTGGAGATTCTTTTGCCAAGGAGGAATAGAGACTTCTCGATCAACCACTCTTTAGGAGGGTGTCCAAAATTGTTGGCACACCACTCCCTCCAAATCTTCTAGAGGGTTTCTCCTCTTATAGTGTTCCACAGTGCTGCTGAGAAGCCGATCACTTATGTTGAGCCCATAAAAGTCATCTTGGACAAAGTCAACCATAGTCGAGGTCAAAATGTCAAACTCAAATTGATCAAAGTCAATATGTTCAAGGTCAAAGTCAACATGGGTGAAGTCAAAGTGGTCAAAGTTCAGGTATCAAGGTGCATAGGTAGTGCACAATTAATTGTTCACAAAGGGTAAAATTGCAGAAAGTTGGTTGCAGGTTGCAGAGGTATTTCTGTAATTTCCCTAAGGTTCAAAGTGTTTTTGAAGTGTTTTGGAAGGTTCAGGTGAACCCTCTCTTAGGTGCACAAGTGAAGAATTAAAAGGCAAAATGTGAAGGTATGTGAAGCGACAGCGTACGCAGAAGTGAAAGTATGGCCCCCCAATTAAAATTTTTGTTTTAGTCTAAAGTCACTACAGGACAAAACAGGGATTCGTTGGCTTCCCATTTTTGGAGACAATCTTGTGACATCAAAGTGAGCACCAAGATACTTTTGCAGTTAGGAGCGTACATGAATCGACACTCAAATCAAGGCAAGCACTATTCTTGGCGGACTAAGCAAGGTGAGCATTGTCTAAACTAGGCAAGAGAGAGAAGTGCAAGACACACACAGTGTGCGACACAGAGAAGTGAAGTGCAAGGTGTGCATGAAGAGTGACTAAGGAAGTGTGCAGAGAAGGGCTAAGCTAGTCACCCCAAGGATCCCAAGGTCCCATTGAAGTTGTGTGCGTGCCAACAGAAGGTGTCCAACCCTCCCCTTTATTGGAAGCTTGGTGCAAGGTGTGCACAAGTGCAGGCTTGGAGAAGGTGGAGGTCTAGTGCAGAGAAGGCTAGCTGCAACAAGACCCTTGGGTATTTGGTATTTTGTGATTGAGAAACTCTGTGGGATTTTGTACAGAAGCACTGGATTCTGTTGTGCATCACCATTGTATTTGTCTTCTTATAACCAATCGACAAAGGCTTCCAGTGTGTATCTTTCTTCTTGTCCCCTTTTCTCCTACAAACACTCAAATCCCTTCTTGTCCAAGAATCCCCCAACAAAATTTGGCATGCCCGGTGGGACGCCAAGGAGATTTGAGCATAGGAGAAGAAATATTGCAGTGTGGAGAAGCACTATTCAAGTGCCAAGAGTACTACTTCATTGGGCTAAGAGGTAAATATTCTTATCAATTATCTCATACTAAGAGGATTATGAACATCTCATGACCGCAACCCGGTCCCAAACATTGAGGGTCACCTGCAAGCAAACAAGAAGGAAGGTTGTTAGAAGATCCTCCAGTCCACTGTTGTCAACCTCATCAGTAAAGAGCATGGCAGGTCAGGTAGATTTGGAAACCCTACTATCAAGATTAAATATAAAATTTCCTTCTTTCAAAGGCTTAGCTCAAAAAGATTCGAACGAGCATATTAGGAGGTTTTTAGCACTATGCAAAACAAGAGGCTTGATGGGAAGAGAGGATGCCTTTTTGATACTCTTCCCTGCCACATTCGAAGGGTTAGCAGATAAATGGTTCAGCCAGTTTGCTGAAAAGCATTTCACCACTTGGGACTTAATGAAAGATGCATTCAAAAATCAATTCCAACATGGAAATACTACAAAGATCATCATAGAGGAATTAGAAAACTTGAGACTGGGTCCAAGTGAAAAGTTTCGAGAGTTTGTAACTAGGGCCAAGGCACTAATGGCTAAGTTGCCAGATCCTCCACATGATTTTTTTATTAAGAAATGGTTAGCTAAGCCACTTCGAGTGACCACACAATGTAAACTCAAGGAATTAGTGTTGCAAACAGCCTCCATAGAGGAGTTTATCAACACAACTACACGACTAGAGGAAATAAGACAACAATATGGAGCAATTTCTTCTCAACTATCCTATTCTACAAAAATGGAGGATCCAGTAATCCAGCTAAGGAAAGAGCTGGAGGGCTTAAAAAGGAATAAGTCCCATAAAGAGGAGGAGAATGTTGTTACTCGGTTGAGGAGGGAGATTGAGGCATTGAAGCTACAAAAGGAAGAGGAAGCCCAAGCAGAAGAGTTGGCTCAACTTCGACAGGAGTTGCAGGAACTCAAAGGGGGTGGCATCAAAAGTGGACTATGGTGTACCATGTGCAGCAAGCAAGGTCATGTAGTAAGTGAATGTCCTCTGTTATGTGTAACTTGCCAACTATGCAGGAAAGCTGGTCATGAGGCCCAGGAATGTCAATCACGAGGAATGCCTACAACAACATATGGACACAAGAAGGAGCCCTACCACAAGCTAATGTGATGGCGGTTGCACCTAATCAAGGTAACAATTACAACCCTAGACAGAGGGATAACTTTGGAAATAGGCCTAGGAGGCCAATTATTTGTTTCAGATGTGGAGAATGTGGGCACTATCAAAGTAGGTGCACTCTACCAAAAAATGCCCCTCCTTGCAGGAATTGCCCAGAGGCCAAAGACCACTATACTAATTGTTGTCCTAAGAACCAAGCATCTTCATCTAGGCCCCACATTCAAATGATTTCTGTGCGCAAAGAAGAAATGGTAGATCAATTCAATGTGTCGTCTCCATCTACCAAGGTGGTGCAGTTAGAAGAAATTGAATCTTTTATAGTGCAGACAAGAAGCAAGGGGAAGGCTCAAGTGGAAATAGATCAAGAATCAAGGATTAATGGATTGAACAAAGATAAAGAGACATCTGAAGACAAAGCCACCACATGTGCAGATACAAGGCAAAAAGAAAATTGCATAGGTACTAGTGATGCCATTGGACATGCATTCAACAGGGCTCATGAGGAGTTTGGTAAGTCATTTGGAGCCCATGCTCTTAAGGAATCAGAAGCTTCCAGACTACTCAAGTCCATGGAAAAGGAGGTCAGTATTTTTTATTTAATAAAGATGGATGGGAAATTCAGGTCAAAACTCTTGTAGATAATTGATGAGGTGTCTACAACAAGTTTAGTGCCAAAGGTTATTGTTGTGCATAAAGATAAAATTGTAGGGGAAGCACCACTCACAGATTATAAGAGCCCTTGGCTGACAGTCTCTATCAAGGGTCATGAGTTTCAAGGAGTTATTGTGGATGGTGGTTCTGGCATTAACTTGATGCCTAAACATACCATGAAAAAGATTGGACTACACCCTTCAGGAACTGCAAACTACACTGTAACACTAGTAGAACAAAGCATAGTAAAGCCTATGGGAGTGGTCCCTGGAGTCCCAGTCAAGATACAAGGTACAATATTTAACTTGGATTTTGTTGTTTTAAGGCTGCCATAGGTAGAAAGAAGTTTCCCTCTGTTAATTGGGAGACCTTGGTTAAGGCATGCCAATGTACTACATGATTGGGGTAAGGACACAATGTGGGTAAAGCAAGAGGGAAAAGAGTTGCAGCACATATTTTTAGAAGAAGGACCAGACAATCACAGACATACCAACATGATGCAGACAATTGGTATTTGTATGGAAGAAGAATTATTGGACAACCTAGAAGCAGATCTATTTGAAGGAGTAAGTTTATATGAAGATGAAAACATGTTGGCTTAGCTCCATGCAGAAGACCCATCTTCCTGCTATGGAATTTTTCCAAAGTCAAGTAGAGAGGAAGCCTATGAAGAAAAAGAGGACATCACTCAGGTTACTGATTCCAGTGAAACAGTCTCAGTCAAAGGCCATAGCAGAGAGAAGAAAAGAAAACCCCTTAAGCACAGCAGTGATGAAGATACTTCAAATAATATGTCAATGCTCACTTTTTTATGGATACTGGTATGGATATCATCTGTTATGTCAATTTTTATGATAGTAAGTGCAGGGCTTTACAAGGATGTGGAAGGAGTATCTGCAAGTCTTTGGAAACTGAGGGTTCCATGGGATGAAGAAGCTGGAATAGTAAAAATGAAATTTTGTAGATTAAGCTATAAAGTTGTTGAAACAAAGATACAAAAGATGCAGGATGGAGGAGATAATATTCTAATGAAGGATTTAGGGTACCCCTATCAGATGATCAGTGTGCCCAACAAGAAGACAAAACAAATGAAGTGCATTACAATTGGAGATTATGGAGGAGTTTCTCTTAGTCAACATATCAAGGCTCAAGCACTATCATCAACACAACTGAAGATTTATGGATCACCTCGAACTTGCAAAATTTATCCAGGTTGTACATAGCCTTTTCATGTCATTTTTGCTTAAGTTTTAGTAGTTTTTATCCATTTTCATACTTGTTCTTTGCATTTCTAGCAAATTTAACAACCCTTTCATAGCCCTTTGCATAAGTACAATTTTTAGAAATTTTTGGGAATTTTTCAAGCCTTTTTAGAATTTTTCTAGCATTTTTTCATCCTTTTCAAATGTCATTTTCTTGCTAAATTGGAGGAATAAAGGAAGCTCTCTATGGTTTTGAGTGAAAAAACTGGTTTAGACCTATAGGGGATTTTTTGAGAATTTTCAAAGAAGTTTTTGGATTTATTTTGCATTATTTTTGCATTTTTTAGATTTTTTCTATATTTTTCTCTAGTTTTTTTAATATTTTCACCCAAAAAAAGGGACCCCCATGGAATTTATTTTTCCAAAAAAAAAGGGAAGAAATTTTCGAAAAAAAAACTCCCCTCTCTCCCCCTCTCTCTCTCTCTCTCTCTCTCTCTCTCTCTCTCTCGGGCCTTTTTTTTGTCTTTTATTTATTTTATTTTTTTATTTATTTATTTTAATTTTTTTGTTTCTTTATTTTGTATTTATGTATTCTATATGCGTTCCAAACAAAAAAGAGAGAGGAAAAATTTTATTTTTTATAAATAATTGAAAAATATAAATTTTTTTAATTTTCATAGTTCAAACCTTTTGGTTTTAGATCGTGCCTCGGATGGTCATTTTTTTCAAAATTGGGGTCATTTTCATGTATTTTGACACCTCTGGATTCATTTCTTGCCTTATTTTTTTTTCAAAAAATCCCACCTTTTCTCTGACTTTTGGTAAAAAACCACATGTTTTGGGCACATTTATCACATGTTTTTATTTCACCACGTGATCCACATGGTCTATTCTCACTTCTTTTACCTTATGTTTCACAATTTCCCATATGCACCGTTTGTAGCTCTACTGTTTGATCATTTCGGCCCTCTTCAAACCCCATAATTCTACTCCCTCACCCTCCCTTTACCCTTCTGCCCAGCCCCATCCTTACCCTTCCCTGCCTTATCCATCTCAGCCCCCTCAGTCCTCCCTTCCCCCTCCTTTCTACCCTCCCATTGCCCGCCTTTGCTTTTCCATGAAAAAATCCACTTTTGGGTTCTTCTCTGGTGTTTGTTCTCTCCTGCTTCTGGTGGACTTGGTAGCTGCTCAGGTGTCCTTTTGAAGATTTTGCAGCACAAGAATCATGGTGTCATATCTGCTCAGAGTTTTGGTTGTAGCTCTCCGAGATGGAGAGCATGTTAGGTGGTGGGCAACTATTGAGCCCATAAAAGTCATCTTGGTCAAAGTCAACCATAGTCAAAGTCAACCATAATTGAGATCAAAAGGTCAAAGTAAACCTAATCAAAGTCAACATGTTCAAGGTCAAAGTCAACATGGGTGAAGTCAAAGTGTTCAAAGTTCAGGTATCAAGGTGCACAGGTAGTGGACAATTAATTTTTCACAAAGGGTAAAATTGTAGAAAGTTGGTTGCAGGTTGCAGAGGTATTTCTTTCACTTTGTCAGATGCTTTATTTGTGCCAGGGATCAAAAAGAACCTGTTATCAGTTTCTGCATTAGCCAAGATTGGCTTGGTTGTGAAATTCGTTGATGACAGGTGTACAGTCCATGATCTCTCGAAGATGTGATTATTGCTTCTGGCATTTTATGTCGTGGGCTATATAAGCTCATAGACTATGAAAGATCTGTGAATGATTCGGCATGTGCAGTTCATGATTCTCAGGCTATGTTAGATGCAAAGCTTTGGCATGCACGCTTTGGTCATCTGAATTTTGCTAGTTTGTTACGCCTACAGAAATCTGAAATGGTGTCCTCTTTGCCCAAACTTGAGGCACCTGGAAAACATGTTTGTGAAGGCTGTATTTTGGGCAAAATGCAGCATTCTTACTTTCCAAAAGATGGTTCGGTTCGGGCTACGCAGAAATTGCAGCTTGTACATAGTGATGTCTGTGGTCCTATGCAGACACCCTCTTTTGGAAATTACCTTTACTTTGTGACTTTCATTGATGATTTTTCCAGGCATGCATGGGTATATCCACTCAAAGCAAAGTCCGAAGTGTTCATGTGCTTCAAACAGTATTTGGTTTTGGCTGAAAATATGTCAGCATGTAAAATGGGCACCCTCCGTTCTGATCGAGGGGGGGAATATATGTCTTCAGATTTTAATGCATTTCTGGCTGAACGTGGGATAAAACACCAGTGTACAGTGCCGTATACACCTCAACAGAATGGAGTTGCTGAACGAAAGAACAGGTCACTCATGGAGATGGCGAGGTGCATGGTCAAAAGTCAGGCTTTACCACATAGTTTCTGGCTTGAGGCTGTCATGTGTGCAGCATATGTACTGAACAGGTGTCCCACTAAAGCGTTGCAGTCTATCACTCCATATGAGGCTTGGCATGACCGCAAGCCATCTGTTGCTCATCTGCGTGTTTTTGGTTGTTTAGCATATGCATTAGTGCCTGAACAACATCGTAGAAAATTGGATGATAAGGCAGTAAAATGTATTTTTGTTGGGTACAGTTCTGAAAGTAAAGGCTATCGTCTGTATCATCCACAGACTAAACGCATTCTGGTTAGCCGTGATGTTGTCTTTGTGGAAGATGCTATTTAGCCATTGCTTTCATGTACTAAGGAGACATCTGTTAGCTCCAAAGACATGTATGATACTTTGATGCCTCTTTTTACAGGTGGACAGTCTAGTGCTGGTCCTAATGAGGCAACTTCTCAGCCTTTGCAGGTTTCATATGATGATGCAGATCATTCCATTTCTGATGCAGATTTACATGATGCACTTGCTGATGAGAGAGCTGATATTGAGGAGGCAAAAACTATGCCAAAATGGCTAGTGCAGACTTTGCGTGACAGCAAATTAGATGCACCTTTGTCATATCGTACTTGTTCAGGCTCTCATAGTGCCTCCTTTACATCAGATTGCTATGCTATGGCTGCATCTAGTCTTTGTGATGAGAATGAGCCTGTTTCTTTTGATGAAGCACAGAATTCAGAAAATTGGATGGCTGCTATGCAATCTGAATATGATGCTATAATGAAGAATGGTACATGGTCTTTATGTGACTTGCCTCCTGGCAAGAAGGCCATTGGCACTAAGTGGGTATACAAGCTGAAGCATAAACCTGATGGTACAGTTGACAGGTATAAGGCTAGGCTTGTTGCAAAGGGTTATGCGCAGGAAAGAGGCATTGATTTTGATGAGACCTTTGCACCTACATGCCGTATGACTACTATTCGGAGCATTTGTGCACTTGCAGCCCATCACGGTTGGAATGTACATCAGTTGGACATTAAAACAACATTTCTGAATGGTGACTTGCATGAAGAAGTGTATGTTTTTCAGCCCCGTGGCTTTGTGCAGAAAGGGCATGAAAACCAGGTGTGCAGGTTAAAGAAGGCGTTATATGGTTTAAAGCAAGCACCACGTGCTTGGTATGAGAAGATACATGCCTATCTGATTGCACATGGTTTTGAGAACAGTCCAACTGAAAGCACCTTATATGTTAAACGTGCTAATGATGTGCTTCTGATCATTGTTGTCTATGTTGATGACATGCTACTCACTGGTCCTATTGAGACACATCTTGCTGATTTTAAGGCTGATTTGCATGCCTCATTTGAGATGTCTGATTTGGGGCATTTGCATCACTATTTGGGCATTCAATTTATGCACGTTGATGGTGGAATGGCTTTGTGTCAAACGAAATATATTGACACATTATTGCAGTGTTTTGGCCTTGAAGACTGTAAGCCTATTGCCACTCCTATGGAGACAGATTTACGATTGAGTCTTCATGATGCTGGAGATGCATTTGATGCTGTTCTCTATCAGCAGGCTGTTGGATGCTTGATTTACTTATGCATTACTCGGCCAGATATTCAGTTTGCTGTCTCACAGATGAGCAGGTTTATGCATTGCCCAGGAGTCACGCATTGGAAAGCGGTTAAGCGCATCTTTTGCTACTTGAGTGGTACTCGGCTACTTGGGTTGTTTTATCCCAAGGGGGGATCACTACCGCCAGATTTGCATGCTTTTTCTGACTCAGATTGGGTTGGTTGCTATGACACTCGTGTGTCCACCAGTGGTTTTTGCTTCATGCTTGGTAGCTCATGTATATCTTGGTTGAGCAAGAAGCAGCCTACTGTGGCCACTTCCAGTTGTGAGGCTGAGTATAGGGCAGCTTTCACAGCGACTGTTGAGTGTGTGTGGCTCAGACGCCTTATGGCTGATTTGGGCGTTGGCCAATCTTCTGCCACCACCATCTTCACTGACAGTCAGAGCGCATTGGCAGTTGCGAGGAACCCTGTGTTCCATGCTCGCACTAAGCACATTGAGGTGCATTATCACTATGTCAGGGAGAGGTTCTCTGCTGGGGAGATCAGCTTGGGATATGCGCCCACGCAGGAGAACATTGCAGACCTTTTCACGAAGGCTCTGCCTAGGGAGAAGCTTGAAGCTTTCCGCAAAGCTTTGGGCTTACTTCCTTTTGTGGAGTGATTTCCACATAGCTCGGCACTTCCTTATACATGAGTGCAAGCTCCTTGTTCACCGCATCACTCCCTGGGGGGATTTGTTGATATATTTAGGTAGTGATGTGTGTGAACACTCTAGGACCGCCGGGGCACTTTTTTCCCTCTTTAGGAGGTTTTTTTCCCCTGGCTTGTATATACGCCTATTGCTACCATCAGCAGTAGTCAGAATGATCTTACCAACTCCCATAACAGGATAAGAGGAGTTATTGGCGCATGTGACAGTATTCCCTGTAGGGGCAGGCTCGAGTGAAGAGAAGAAATTGCGCTGCGAGGTAATATGTTTGGTCGCCCCACTGTCAAAGTACCAAACATCTGAGTCTACTGCAGACATGCACTGATCATGAGAAGATGGGTCAAAACTGCAGACAGTAGTAGTAAATGCCCATTCTTCTTCCTGCACAAGATTTGCAGACTCTGTTTTTGGTGTAGAGGCCTCTGCAACAACCATTCCAGCCTCTTTCTTCTTTGCCTCTTTAGCAGCCAGTTTTGGACAGTTCTTTATAATATGATCATTTCCTTTACAGTACTTGCAGAACAATTTCTGCTTTTCTGATTTCTTCTCATCTTTATCCTGGTTCTTCGATTGTGCAGCATTTGCAGATTTCTGCTTACTAGTAGAAGAGCTCCATTTTCCTTTACCCTTCTGACTAGCCAGGAAAGCTTGATCTGCAACACGCATAATGGACCTGTTCTGCCTGGATTGATCTTCCTGCAACAGAACAGAGACTAATTCCTCAAATGACAAGGCATTCGGATTGCCTTTCATCATCAACCGAAGAGTAGAGGAAAAACTCTGATATGAATCAGGAAGACCACTCAGAACGGTCTGCACAAGTGAGCTATCTGGTATAACCTCATCAGCAGAAATCAATTGTTCCTTCAGGTCTTTGATCTTTGTAAGAAAACTGTCCATAGAATCACCTTCATTCATGTGCTCACTCTCCAACTGTTTTCGGAGGTAAGCAACACGAGCCTCATTCCTAGCCTGGTACAAAGTTGTAAGTGTATCCCAAGCATCCTTTGCTGTTCTGCAAGAGCGAATGTGAGGAATAATGGCATGTTTGACAGACAAAGCTATCAATGCATGTGCCTGGGCATCTCTGCCATCCCAACGAATCTGCTCTGCAGTAGGTGCAATAGAAACAGCAGCACGAACAGGGATCTGCGGAATATCATCTTCGACACCATCTTCATCAGCTCCAACACCTGTATTTGCAGTACCTGTCGTTACAGGTGTAACAGGACGTCTTTCAACACCCTGCACAATGTTCCACAATCCTTTTGCAACCAGTACATGTCGCATCATATAAGCCCATAATGGGTAGTTGGTACCATCCAACTTATCCTCAACAGCCAACATACGGAATACATCACTGCTTTCAACCATGGCCGGTGACTAAAATACCTTGATGCAGAAAATTGACTGTATCTCAAAAAGTTGAACGGAATTGCCCAGACGAGTTCTGCTAGACTTGTAGCAGACTTCGAGACGCTTAAACTAGGGAACAGAAATTGGTATATACCTTTGGCACAAAAGGACGAAATAGCCTGCACAAGCGCTACGATAGTGCGTTCGGAGGCCGAAATGAGCTCAGATCGCGATTTCGGCACCACACAGCAAAGCTGTTTTGATCTCGGAAACACTCTGAGTATGCTCACCAAATTTCGTGCGAATCTGAGACTGCAAACGGAGGAGTGTTGACGGTGCCCTAGAAGAAGCGATGACCTGCTCTGATACCAATTGTTGGAGATAGACGTCTGCGGAAGCATGCGAACAGCACAAGGAAGAAGAAGAAGCTTGGAGCACAAACACACAATACTGAATGTATTACTAGAGAATGTACAAAGATAAGTAGCCCATTAGGGCAATAGGCGTATATACAAGCCGGGGGAAAAAAACCTCCTAAAGAGGGAAAAAAGTGCCCCGGCGGTCCTAGAGTGTTCACACACATCACTACCTAAATATATCAACATGAGAAATGTGTTGATAACCATAGCACGACCAGCGAGATTGATTTGCATACCTCTCCAATAGTTTAGCTTGTTTTCGAGCCTAGCCAGCACCCAGTTCCACCGATGCTCCATAGAGACACCAAACCCCAAGGGAATCCCAAGAAGCCAAAAAATTTGGCCCTGCGGAATGATTTGACAGCCATGATCAATGAGAAGTTCGGGTTGGGACCCAACAATAGCTCTGAAGGCAGTCTTAGAGTGGTTGATTATGGATCCAGAGGCTTCGCAAAAGGTATCTAGACACCTCCAGATTGGTTGATCATTGGGGACAAACGTGTTCATATCATCGACAAAAAGTCTCATGGTGATCTGGCCGTGGTCATGAGGCAAACGGAGGCCTTTGATATTACCAGCTTCCACCTGATGCTCGACCAGCCTGATAAGCCCTTCCGTGGCAATGGCAAAGAGAAGGGGAGCCAATGGGCACCCTTATCTAATTGATCTTCTAAGTTTGATCACCTTCGAAAGTTTGCCATTAACATTAATTTGGGTCAATGCGTTTCCCAAAAGGGTCACGATCATCTTGGTGAGTTTCTGACTACATCCAAGATCTTTAAGCGACTATCGAATATAGTCCCATTCCAGCCTATCGTAGGCTTTATCAAAGTCAATCTTGAGGAAGACCACATCTTGTTTTGACTCATTTGCAAAGTCAAGGCCTTCCCAGATATCTATAATGGTTTCCAAAATTGACCTGCCTTTGATGAAACCTTTTTGGTCCTCACTTAACCACGCTCTCAAATGGCTAGAGATTCTGTTGGCTATGACTTTGGCAATGATCTTATATCCCGTTCGGAGCATCGTAATAGGACCCCAGTTCTCTATTCTGTTCTTATCCCCTTTTTTGTGTATTAACTTGATAATGCCATTGTTGAGACAAGTCGGAAGAATGCCAAACATGAGCGCCTCTTGCCAAACCAGACAAAGAGGGGTGGCGAACACCAACTTAAGGATTTGAAGAACTCATTAGTGAGCCCGTCAGGGCCCGAGCTTTTACCACCAGGGAGGGCATCAATGACTTCAATTATTTTTGCTTCTAAGATTGGGGCATCAAGCAGGGAACGAAGGTTGAGTGGTATCCTGTGGGGGGAAACCCAAGATATGGCTTCCATGCAGTCCCGTCTATGGTGGGAGAGGGGGTTCGAGGTCCCCAGGAGTCTCGTGAAGTGCCCTTCAATGATCCCAAAATTATCTTCTTCTGTATTGCATACATTGCCATTTGAGTCTAGCAATAGGGGGATCGAGTCTCTGTTTTGTTTCCTTTTAAGGATGCGGCACATCTCTTTGGTGGGTTTGTCGGCTTTGCCAGCCCACCACTCCTTGAAGAAAATTTGCAAATTTTTCCTTTGAATTTCTTCCTTGTATCTCAGCAGTGCTCTGATTTTTAGTAGACCTTTCTGGGATTGAGATTTTTCTTTCTTCACTTTCTCCTCGAGTCTCCAGATTCTATGATATAGAGCTTCTCTACGAGCCCGCCGCACCGTCTCGAGCATCTTCATGGATCTAATCATGAACTGTCGTGACTTATCGATCGCACGTCTCCAGCACTTGGCTGGGGATGAGCCAGAGGCGAACACCTCCTTCCACACATCAACAATTTCTTGATGGACGGAGGGGAGAGAGAAGTGGGTCGCACTGGCGTGGAACCAAGGAGTTTACGGATCTTGGTGAAAGGTTGGAAAGCGATAACGATCGGGTAGTGATCAGAGATGGTGAGGTCAATGCGTTGCAAGAGGGAAGGGTGGCCCCACTAATGAGGAAAACTCTGAGAAATGTAGCATCTATCGAGTTTGGCTTTCCTCATGTCCTCGCCCGCTTGGAGATTTGACCACGAAAAGCCATTCAAATCTTTGAATTCGACCAAATCCAAGTGCAATTTGGTTTTGTCCCACGTTTCTTTCTCCCGATTATCGATGACCCTGCCCTTGCCCTTCCATCTGTCCATAGGGTCCTCCACCATGTTCAAGTCGCCACAAATAAGCACATTGTGGGGGATCGAGTCTAAGGAGGACCAAGTGTTCAGTCTCTCCAACTCCCCATTAGGGGCATACATAGAAAATAAAGTAAACAAAATGGAGCACCAAAAGAAATAGCAATATTATGTTCGGTTCAAAGCACGATAATTAAATATATTATCTCATCCTCAAGAAAGTAATAAAATATAATATGTTGCCTCATGCCTAGGAGTAAAATATATTACTTGTGTAAGAGCCCCATAATAAAGTATTATTTATTATACTTTGAGTGAGAATAAAGTGTGATCTCCATTTATTATTTGTCCCCCATCTAAATTTCTCCATGTTCTTGAGAGAACACGGTAGAGAGAGATTTAGATGGGGGACAAATAAAAAGAGAATGGGAGGGACATAGGGGGAGAGAGAGAAGGGGAATGATAGAAAGGGAGATAGAGAGAGATTGAGAGAGAGCGAGCTAGGGATATGGGGTGCAATCTGCCTTGCAATACATAACATCATGAATAAATATTGAAAATACAAAGTTACATTATAGTTTGGGTCTTGAGATGCAAAGAGCTCATATCAATGCTACAACAACCTAGCATCGCATTTCAAAGCACAATTTGCCCTCTTTTTTTGAGGGTTAAAAGCCAAAGAGGATCCATGTCTTGCAAAAGTTCTACACTTCAACATTCAAACATTACAACATGAAATAAAAGACCCTTTAGGAAGTCCCTACTTGAAATAGATGATGTATCTCGAGACAATCATGTGAAACTGCATAAAAGGGGGAGTATTTAATCAAATTCTTTGCTTATACGTTGCTCTCCTCAAATGCGTTATGAATGAGGCTATATGCCATGTGTCAAGATAAGATTGGATATGGACCTTCCCATTGTTGTATGTATGGGCCGTGATTTTGATGGGACACCCCATTATAATAGAGCAAGTCTCAAGAATATCATTTCTGCACACACATGAGGAAAAATTTCACTCACTCTAGTGTATCATATCATGCGTGCATGAGAGATTTGGGGGGGGGGGGATCATTTAGAAATAGTCACAGCAAGAGCTAAGGAGCTAGGGAAGGAGGAAGGGAGCAATGGAGGGGAGACACACACACAGTGAGAGAGAGAGAGAGACAAAGAGAGAGGAAGTATCAAGTGGTTTGCAAACCAATCAGAGGTAATAGGTACAAAGGCATAATGGGTTGAGATACTTTAAGAGTTTGATTATGAACTCAGATATTAAAGAGGAAAGTTTAATGTACTTGCAGATGATTTAAGCCATATGCTTATGTTGAATTCTGTAAATCTCGACTAATTTAATAAAGTTGATGAAAGGTAAGTATCAAAAGATCCAAGTTTTAAGGAAGCTTGAAAGATGGTTCTTCACCAAGGTACAAACTTATCATCTAAAGATAAGTTTAAACAATATAGTACTCAGAATGAATACTTAAAGGAAAAATCTATGTACCTTATGACAAAGGACTTATAAGAAAAGTTTTGTTTGCATGCCATGTCACACCTAGTGTTGTTCATCTAGGAATTGAAAAAACTTGTGAATTGGTCAAAAAACTGTTTTATTGGCCAAGTATGCATAAATATGTACATGATTATGTATTTAAATATACAAAATTCAAGTAAATCAAATGGAGAAGTTCAAGATTGGTGGCTTGTGACACCCTGTGGAAATCCCCGGTGATAAATGGGAGAGTATTTCCATGGGCTTTATAGTCTTACCTCAAACCTAGAAAGAACATGATGCAGCCTAGGTTATAGTAGATCGTTTGACCAAAATGGCTCATTTCATTCCACTTGAACTATAGTTAAAACTCTAAAAGTAGCTAAGTTTTTTGTTGAACATCTCTATGGACTCTATAGTTTACCTCAAAACATAGTGTCAAATTTAGGGCGTTCATTAATCATTTTAGGAGAGCTATTTTAGTTGGTGAGCATATGCAATTGATTGCCTTTGGTTGATTTTTCTTACAATAGTGCTAAACATTTTCCAACAGAGTATAATCCCTTCATATTAATGTATGGGTTCTAGCCAAGAGCCCCTTGTGCAATAGGATTGCAAAATGAAAAATTCCAAGCAACCAAATATTTCTTAGAAGATATGAACTTTGAGTTGAAAGTAACTAAACAAAGATTGAGGAAAACCCAGAATAGAGCTAAAGCATATACAAACCCTGTTGGAGTTAGATGTTTGCGGAAGCACGCAAACAGCACAAGGAAGAAGAAGAAGCTTGGAGCACAACACACAATATTGAATGTATTACCACTATAATGTACAATCATAAGTATCACGTTAGGGCAATAGGCATATATACAAGCCGGGGAAAACAAACCTCTTAAAGAGGGAAAAAAAATGCCCCGGTAGTCCCAGTGTGTTCACACACATCACTACCTAAATATATCAACAAATCCCCTTTGGGAGTGATGCGGTGAACAAGGAGTTGGCATTCATGTATAATGAAGTGCCAAGCTATGTGGAAATCACTCCACAAAAGGGAGTAAGCCCAAAGCTTTGCGGAAAGCTTCAAACTTCTCCCTAGGCAGAGCCTTCGTGAAAAGGTCTACAATGTTCTCCTGCATGGGCACATATGCCAAGTTGATCTCCCCAGTAGAGAACCTTTCCTTGACATAATGATAATGCACCTAAATGTGTTTAGTGTGAACATGGAACACAAGGTTCCTTGCTACTGCCATTGCGCTCTAACTGTTAGTGAAGATGGTGGTGGCAGAAGAGTGACCAACACCCAAATCAACCATAAGGCGTCTAAGCCACACACACTCAACAGTCGTTGTGAAAGCTGCCTTATACTCAGCCTCACAACTGGAAGTGGCCATAGTAGGTTGCTTCTTGCTCAACCAAGATATACATGAGCTACCAAGCATGAAACAAAAGCCACTAGTGGACACACGAGTGTCATAGCAACCAGCCCAGTCAAAGTCAAAAAAATCATGCAAATCTGGTGGTAATGATCCCCCCTTGGGATAAAACAACCCAAGTAGTTGAGTACCACCCAAGTAGCGAAAAATGCACTTAACCGCCTACCAATGGTTGACTCCTAGGCAATGCATAAACTTGCTCATCTGTGAGACAACAAAGTGAATATCTGGCCGAGTAATGCATAAGTAAATCAAGCATCCAACAGCCTACTGATAGAGAACAGCATCAAATGCATCTCCAGCATCATGATGATTCAGTCATAAACCTGTCTCCATAGGAGTGGTGATAGGTTTACAGTCTTCAAGGCCAAAACGCTACAATAATGTGTCAATATATTTCGTTTGACACAAAGCCATTCCACCATCAACGTGCATAAACTGAATGCCCAAATAATGATGCAAATGCCTCAAATCAGACATCTCAAATGAGGCATGCAAATCAGCCTTAAAATCAGCAATATGCATGTCATGAGGACCAGCGAGCAGCATGTCATCAACATACACCACAATTATCAGAAGTACATCATTAGCACGCTTGACATATGTTGACATTGTAGCATCACAACTCATACTTGTCAATCCGGGAAGCATCTCATGAGACCCAAATGTTTGCGTAGAAGCACTCAGCAGACGTAATGGCGCTTCGTCAACGTACGATTAACAACGTAATTAACAAGAAGACACGACATAAGCATCGTTAATGATGCACATAATCGTTATCACAAGAATAATCACAACATAATCGCACATCAACGTGTCACAATCATTAGACAAGAAGAGAACAAGTACGCATGCACATCATGACGACAAGAGAGCAAGAGTCTAACTACAAACTAGCATTATCTCATTACTTCTAGAAAAGCTCTCCCAAAAGAAGAGGTGGAGACCTCTTTATATACAAAATGGCAAAAAAGCATGCTATGTGGGATTTCTAAACTGAAAGGAGAATGAATCCCACTTATTCTCTAGTGTGGCACTCACACACACCTATACAAGAGTGCTTTATTAACTGAATGAAAGGTAGAAAAAGGTACAAAGGATGATGAAAATAGAGTGGATCCAAGAAAAATATATTGTATCTTCAACAACATATAAGGTGCTTTCAGCTGGACTGTTCTCAAAACCATGTGCAATCAGATAGGCATGTATCTTTTCATACCAAGCACGTGGTGCTTGCTTTAAACCATATAATGCCTTCTTTAACCTGTACACCTGGTTTTCATGCCCTTTCTGCACAAAGCCACGGGGCTGAAAAACATACACTTCTTCATGCAAGTCACCATTCAAAAATGTTGTTTTAATGTCCAGCTGATGTACATTCCAACCATGATGAGCTGCAAGTGCACATATGCTACGAACAGTAGTCATACGGCAAGTAGGAGCAAAGGTTTCATCAAAATCAATGCCTTTTTCCTGTGCATAACCCTTTGCAACAAGCCTAGCCCTATACTTGTCAATTGTACCATCAGGCTTACGCTTTAGCTTGTATACCCACTTAGTACCAATGGCCTTCTTGCCAGGAGGCAAGTCACATAAAGACCAAGTACCATTCTTCATTATAGCATCATATTCAGATTGCATAGCAGTCATCCAATTTTTTGAATTTTGTGCTTCATCAAATGAAACAGGCTCATTCTCATCACAAAGATTAGATGCAGCCATAGCATAGCAATCTGATGCAAACGAGGCACTATGAGAGCCTGAACGAGTACGATATGACATAGGTGCATCTAATTTGCTATCATGCAAAGTTTGCACCAGCCATTTTCGCATGGGTTTTGCCTCCTCAATATCATTTCTCTCATCAACAAGTGCATCATGTAAATCTGCATCAGAAATGGGATGATCTGCATCATCACATGAATGTGCAAAGGCTGAGAAGTTGCCTCATTAGGACCAGCACTAGATTGTCCACCTGTAAAAAGAGGCAGCAAAGTATCATACATGTCTTTGGAGCTAACAGATGTCTCCTTAGTACATGAAAGCAATGGCTGAATAGCATCTTCCACAAAAACAGCATCGCAGCTAACCAGAATGTGTTTAATATGTGGATGATACAGACGATATCATTTACTTTCGGAACTGTACCTAACAAAAATACAATTTACTGCTTTATCATCTAATTTTTTGCGATGTTGTTCAGGCACTAATGCATATGCCAAACAACCAAAAACACGCAAATGAGCAATAGATGGCTTGCGATCATGCCAAGCCTCATATGGAGTGATAGACTGCACTGCTTTAGTGGGACACCTGTTAAGTACATATCTTGCACACATGACAGCTTCAAGCCAGAAACTATGTGGTAAAGCTTGACTCTTGACCATACACCTCGCCATCTCCATGAGTGACCTGTTCTTTCGTTCAGCGACTTCATTTTGTTGAGGTGTATATGACACTGTACACTGGTGCTTTATCCCACGTTCAACCAGAAATGCATTAAAATCAGAAGATATATATTCCCCCCCTCGATCAGAATGGAGGGTTCCCATTTTACATGCTGACAAATTTTCAGCCAAAACCAAAAACTATTTGAAGCACATGAACACTTCGGACTTTGCCTTCAATGGAGATACCCATGCATGCCTAGAAAAATCATTGATGAATGTCACGAAGTAAAGATAATTTCCAAAAGAATGTGTCCGCATACGACCACAGACATCATTATGAAAGACATGCATTGCTCATGAGAAGATGGGTCAAAAATGTAAACAATAGTAAACGCCCATTCTTCTCCCTGCACAAGATTAGCAGACTTTGTTTTCGGTATAGAGGCCTCTGCAACAACCATTCCAAGCCTCCTTTTTCTCTGCCTCTTTTGCAGCGAGTTTTGGATAGTTCTTTATGATATGATCATTCCCTTTATAGTACTTGCAAAACAATTTCTGCCTTTCTGATTTCTTCTCATCTTTATCTTCCTTCTTCGAATGTGCAACATTTGCAGATTTCTGCTTACTAGTAGAAGAGCTCCATTTTCCTTTGCCCTTCTGACTAGCCAAGAAAGCTTGATCTGCAACACGCATAATAGACATGTTTTGCCAAGACTGATCTTCCTGCAACATAACAGAAATTAACTCCTCAAACGACAAGGCATAAGGACAAGTTAAAATAGAAGAAGAGGTAGCATGTGAAAGATGGCCCACACTTTTGTTAAAAAAAGCCATTATTACTCTCTAACAATGAATTTTATCACTACCAATTTGTAAAAAACAAAATTTTGTAAATTATAGCTCCACTTTGTCCTTGTCAAGGAGTCTTTGAAATTGGGAGCTTAAGTAGAATGACCATACCAATTTTCATGTTTTTAGAGCCCATATGAGCTTTGAGATCAGCCATAGGACCTAATTCTTAACTATACCAAGCATGATGTGAAATAGGTCAAAGCTAGTCCAAAAACTATAAATAGAGCATGTGGACTTATTCTAAGAAGTTTGTGGAGATTATTTTGTGAAGGAAAGTAAACAATTCTTATAAATTGTATGCTTTTGAATGAATGGAATCCATTGTTCCATTCTATTGCTTCTTCCTCACGTATGCATGTGCACCTCCTTGCTTGTCACATGCACATTTGCTCGCTTCATATTGCCCTCATGTCTTTGCACTTTGTTAGATATCCTCAATACTCATAACTCCACCCTTAAGTGACCATGGATCCATGGTTCTCTAAGTTGTAAGGCCCCCATTATGAGGAGAAGCCATTGTGAGAGCCCATACATTTGTGGAACCCTAACTTCCAAGTTAGATGAGGTCTATGAATGACCATTGATGGTAATAGATGATCTTTGTGAGCCTAGCCATTAGGTTAGGTAGAGCATAAACTTTCGGGCCATTGGGTTGTCATTCAATAAGAAAATAAAGGCCTTGTGGTGCCGCACAATTTCCCCATAGAACCTTAATGGGGGGAGTGCAGAAGGGGGCTTGCCCCCTTCTATGGGGTCTGGGGGGCCTATCCCCCTAGCTCATAGGGCCAAGACGGTAGGACTTCTAGTCATGGAGATATTTTTTAATTGTATATTTTGTCAACTATTTTGTATCTCCTAACTACATTTATCTATATCGACTCCCCTTGTAAAAATTATATAAGCATGGCCCATGTTGATCTTTACAGAGCATTGCACACTAGTAAGCCCTTCATCTAGATTCTATCTAAATCAACATCTAAGCTCCACATTGTGAGTGCATGGGTGGATAACGCTATCGTTGTAACTGCATTACTCTTGGCAATATGAGAATTTGAGTTCTCTATCTCACAGTCTGTATCTATGATCTTTTTTTGTGTTCTTCTCTCAACTATGTCCAATGTTCTATTCCTATGTGTTGTTATTTTCTTACACAATTGACAATTTGAGGTTGGATCTTAATCAATATTGGTACTCACCATTATTCTACAAGGAAACATCTTTTTGGTTTCATTGTCCGAGAGAGATACTTGAGTTGTGAGAAGTGATGGCAATTTATAGAGATGATACAGTCTTGGCAAAAACCTCCTCCATAACAGCCTATTTTTCACTTGGAATTTTTAATAGAGTTTGTAAGATTTTTATATATGCAATTGATATGCATATAGCACATTGGAGCATTAATCTGAAAAGTTTATATCAAAACAAATAATTTTCAAGATGTGCACATGTAGAGAAAACCTTTTATTTATGAAAGAAGGAAGTTAGAAAATTACTCCGAGCACACAAACTCCTAGGAATCGACCCAAATCCTTTTGCACATATTCAAATAAATAGGTAACTGAGCTAACACAAGTTATTTTATGAGTTTAGAGTGATTATAATGTGAGCTAGATGTATAAGAAGTCAATGGGGTGATACCAACATTTCACAAAGATGATGATGCAAAGACATAGTCATAGAGGTATGATCATATCTAAGTGCACAAAACTCCGATGACTAAGCTATTTTTTTGGCACACTTATGAGAATTTTACCTCCATGCATCAATCAATAACAACGAAAATGAGACAATATACTCACTTTAATAGCTCAGAGAAGATGAAAGACTTTGTGAAGTATACTACATCAATGAACAATGAACAAAGTAGATGGTCAAACTTGATGTAAATTTATTGGAAAGTAATGTATAGTACATGGAGGAGTTTGAGGACTCCAATGGCTTTGATATGGATACAATGTACACTCAGAATGAGTGAGAAAAGTGCGTGATCCCTATGACTAAGCTACAAGTGTATAAATACACTTTTTTTCCATGATTATAGTGGATGATGGTTGAGTAGATTTCACCTAAAAATCTCCATACCTTTAGGACTTCATTTTAGCTTTAAAAAAGTGTTAGAATTTGGCACTCAATACATCCACAATATTATCTATAAATTTAACATTTTACATTCGATAAAGTGACGTCCTATTTTAACCTTAGAAGTAATCATACAATGTATGTGTATACATATGAGTTTGGTTGAAAGTTCAATGAAGTCCCATATTTATGGTCAAGTGCTTAGGCTTTCCATATGCACCAACATCTCCCCCTCAAGCCTAAGATGCTTAAGTTTTCAATCCTTTGTGATTTTCTCAATTCAAACCAGAGATTTGAACCTCCTAAGCTTCACTCCATCCAAAGCTTTAGTCATCATGTTTGCACATTGTTGTTGAGGAGATACATATGAGAGCTCAATTTCTTTGCTTCTAATATTCTCCCTAACATAATGATAATGGATCTCAATTTGTTTGGTCCTAGTGTGATAGATGAGATTAGCTGCAAGATGCAAAGAACTCATATTATCATCAAATATGTGAGGAGTAAATGACTTCACTACTAAGTCTGAGTATAGTGTATTAATCCACATTGCTTATTGAGTTGCATTGAGCATACTCTATATTGAGCCTCTATAGATGAGAGAGCAACACTAGGTTGCTTCTTTGAGGACCAAGTGATGAGTTTTGCACTTGCAAATGAAAGATATCTAAAGGTGTACTCCTACCATCCCTTGATCCTACCCGATCTACATTAGAGAATATCTTAATGTGTACATTAGAAGTATGAATAGAAAAAGCCTTCATTTATTTTCCCTTTGAGGTATTTGAGAATTCTTTTAGATACCTCCATGTGTGGCTTTCTAGTTGTATGAATGAACTGGCTCAAGACACTTATGCTTTAACTTATATCTACTCTAGTAAGAGTAGCATAGTTGAGACTTCCCATCCAAGCTTTGATAGCTTGTCACATCTTCAATTAACTTACATACGTGAGCATTTATCTTGGGTTTTACTTCCATGGGTGCACCTACAATCTTAGCATTCTCCATTTTGAATTTTGCTAGCATATACTATATGTAATTTTTTTGTAAGGTACATACCATTCTCTATATATACTACCTCTAATCCAAGGAAGTAGTGAGTTGCCCTAAGTCACTTATCTTGAATTCCTCATCCACTTGATGCTTGATTCTTCAAATACCTTTAGCATCATTACCTATAAGTATAATATCATCCACGTATACACAAAGATATATGACTTCTCCATGTGATATCTTGATGAATAGGGAACAATCTACTTTGCTTACCATAAACCCTTTATCTTACAAATAGGTTACAAGCCCATTCCATGCTCTTAGATCTTGCTTTGGCCCATATAAGACTCTCCTTAATCTACAAAAATATTGAGAATAGTGTGAGTCTTCAAACCTAGGGGGTTGAGGCATGTATACCTCTTTTGAGATCCATACATTGAAAAATGCATTCTTCACATCCATCTGATATTTCTTTAAATTCTTAGTAGATGCAATACCCATGAGTTCTTCCATTGTAGGAATTTGTGCTATAGGAGAGAAGGTCTCCTCATAATCAATGCCTTGATTCCGAGCATACACTTTCGCCAAAAGCCTACCCTTGTAACTGTTAGTGGTTCCATTAGAGGTACCTGTTAGTGGTTCCATTAGAGTTTTTCTTTACCTTATAGATCTATACGGATCCAAGGACCTTCTTGGTGGGTGTCTTGGGTACCAAATCCCAAGTGTTTTTTTCTTGCAAAGCTTCAATATCTTCTTCCATTGCATGCTTCCATTATGGTTTCTTCTTAGCTTTGGAAATTCGATTGGCCTAGGTTTTGGATCTTTGTTGACTACCTTGTTTGCTCACTCTTGCTTTGCCTTCAATCTATCTTGACTCTCTTTGACTAGTTTGTTGCATGCTTCCTTGATTTTTCAAGTTGCCTAGACCTTCTTGGCTACTATGGGTGTGCAATGTAGTATTTGATGACATCCATAGCCAAATTATGTTCCTTGAGTTGGAGGTCTCTTGCTAGATTTGTCATTAAAGCATCTCAATCGATTGGACCTTATACATCCAGATGTGGAATACATAGTTGTTCTGCATGCAAAGCCTATTCTACTACAAATAATTGCAATAAATGGATGGGTCTAGGAATAAAGATCTCTGAGTGGTATTCCCAGAACCCTGTGGAGAACATCTCCTCAAATTTTCACTGATAACAAGCAGGTAGGTACTTGATGTGGGAGTTCCAAGCAAAGATTGTGTTGACAACTCATATCATATACCAAGTCAAAGTTACCTTCATTGAAGCAGGGAGTAGATATGTAAAGGGCTTTAACATTCTTGAAGGTTTTGAATACCACCATCATCAACTCGAACATCTTTGTACACATTTTAGCGATAATGTAAGGCATGTTTTTGAAGTGGGAGGACGAGTGGTGCATGGTTGAGATCATGTAGGCAACAATGGGTAGTCCTCTGGGTGGAGCTAAATAAGGATAGTTGATCTACCCTCAATAGGTTTGGGTTGGCTTGCGATTTTGGTATCATGGGGTGACCGATGGCTTGTTCTGGCACTTCAGTAGTGGTGGTGAAAAGAGGGTTAATGATGGAGGAAAAGAGGGTGGCTTGGGAGATTAGTTCTTGGAAGCTGAAGGAGGGTGCAGATGTAACAACTTGGGTCGTGGTGATCACTAGGATGGTATGAGGGGGTGATTGGGGAGGGGTCTAGTAGATGGGTTCTATAGTTTCCATGGTGGTCATGGTTTTAGTGGTGGTATGTACATCAGTCGCGGTGGGAGGGGATGGAGGTTGTTGAGGTGACATTAGAGATGTTTCTACAAATGTTTTCCTTGTCAGATCAATGGTCGCAGTTGAGATAGCCTCGTACACTATGGTTGCTTCATGTTCAGATATAGGAATTCGAACATTTTTGCCTATGTGTTCTCAAGTCTCCACATGCCTTTGATCATAGTGAGGTATGGGCTTTTCTAGCATGGTGTAAATTGTTCCAATGACTCCCAATGATTCAGTCAGGAGTTGGAGTGTTTGGATGAAGTGTGGGTCCACTCCTTCCTCACTGAGAATCTGCTCAATTAATGCTCTACATGTACTAAAGGAGAGGTGGTGTCTTTCTTGCACACTCATAACAATGTCATAAAGCCTTTGTAATTGTGTAGTGTAAGTAGGGGCTCTGATAGCTTCTCCTTGTTGTTCATCATCATGTTCTTCTTTGTCATCTTCATCTTCTTCTTCTCCAGGTAGCTCTTGTTGTAATTCTTATTATTGTTGTTGTTGCTTACCTTCTTGTTCTTCTCTCGAATCAAAATTTACCTCCTAAAAGATTCGTTCAAATTCTGAATGACTAAGCTCTTCCAAGGGAACTCCTCCATAGAATTCTAGATTTGATGGCACTGGTGGGAAAATTAAGCTAGATCCATCTTTGCTTTGCCTTGGTATTCTGATTATAAAGGGCCTGACTACTCTTTGTGGCATAGGAGATATATCTGGAGTCAAGGTGGCACCTTTGGGTTTTGCACAAGGTATTGACCCCCTCATCCGCTTGGATGGTGGAGCTGAAGCTTTCCTGCTTTTAAACTCTTGTACTCTATTCTAGGATAGAGTTCTTTGAATTGGAACATCATATGCAAAGCAATGATAGATGATTCTAGTGAGAGTGCAACAGCCACGTAATACTAGCTTACATGGCCATCTTTTGTCTGCCTAATGAATTTGATCAATAATCTAATGTGGAAGATTGATCATCATGTTCTATGTGTCAGTTAAATGTAAGTTGAACCAAACCTTCTTGTGTTTCCTTGGGAACATGAAATGTTGCATGCACATTCTAAGGTGCACTACAATATTCGGTGTCATGGCCACCATGTTTTTTAGCTTTGTTAGGTTCCTATTCTTCATGTTTTTTGGGACCAAACCTTCTTTCTCGGTGGGAATATACATCCCTCTCATATCTAGGGCTTCTCGCACTAAGTTATTGGTCAAAAGAAATCACGTCAACTCATTTCCACATGTTAATGATGGAACTATGAAGGTTCTTGAAGCTCTAGGCGCTAGGCAAGAGTGAGTGAGTTGATGAGATAAAAGCACTGCATGAAACCTAGTTTTGTGAGTTTGGCAGTAAAATATTCTACCAAGTCCACTTTCTACCACATAGGCCTTAAGTCTACTGCATTTTGTAACTTCTCAAATTCTCTGGTAAAGAAGTGTTACTTTCCCCATGTGTTGTTATACTCAATTTCAGCCTCCCACATGTATGCGCCTTCACCCAATGGTCCTCCCATCTTACTAAACCAATGTGAGTTCTTACTAACTCTGGTTGTGTGTCCCATTGGTGGATCCTATATGGGAATAACTTGCACTACTACCATCTCCTCTGGCCATTCTTTAGGCTCATCTGATATAGGCAAGCTCTCTATGTCAATAGTTTGTTAAGTAGTTCCAACTTTTGAACTGGTGCTTGCTATACCTGCCATTGTGCTAGTGATTATGGGTGCACCTGAATATGCTAGAAGTAACAAGATCATATCAGCATTGCATTGGAAACTAGATGATGCCTTGTCCCCTTTACAATACCTATTCATTGTGGTAAGTAAGTTAGTAATGGTGTGGTGTGGTGCTAATGTGAGTGTATATTAAGAGGTTAGTCACTTCCCTAGATGCATACTCTAGATGTGTAATGTACTTAGGATGCATTTATCCTTCTACAAGGAGATTTTCACATGGTTGGGTCGGGGGGTTTATTACAAATTTTGTCTTGCTAGATTTCCCTTATGGGGTTATGTTATTTATTCTTGATGACCTTGAAAGTTTTTGGAGATAAGTCTACCGAGATTTGGGGTGTTTTAGCTACCCATTTCCAAGTGGTCCTAGGTGTGATTTGATGTGCTGATGTGGTGATAATAGATGCTCTTCATGAAGTATGTGAAGTGAATGTCTCTGCATATCGATTCACATCTATGAGCCTATGTGTAACTAATTGAGCATGTAAGCATGCCTTAGGCACCCAGATTTGTTTTGCATTGGGGTCAGCCTTCATCAACCGCTTTGGTATCCAAATAGAAATTAGTCATTGAGGTTGGCTCCTATACCCTTCAGCTTTGACTACATCATTCGTTTCATACATACTGGTGGTTTTGCTGAGGAATTCGAGGATTGCTCACTCTTGTGTATCTAGATCTGCTTCACTCTAGCTATTGCCTTATTCTGAACTAGTTTCTAATAATAAGATTTGGTGGTCTTCTCCATCTACTTCTTATGCTTTCTTACTTGTTGGGCATCAATCATCTTTGGAAAAGAAGTGAGTTCCATGTTTACTTCTGCTACTCCAAAAGTTGCTTCCTTCTCCATCACGAAGCTTTGGACAAGAAGGTCATTGTTATCTTCATGTGCGCTCCTAGAGGGACCAAAAGTTGGTGTCTTTCCTAATTCCTTGAGTGTTTTATTCGCTAATTCAATTGTGATCTTTTGCTGGTTCACCCAAACTTGAAGAAGTCCACTTCTTAGGTTTAAGTTCACCTCATGATCATAGATCCAATCCTGACCCAAGGAACCTCATCTTGACACACTAGTACTTTTACTCTCTTCTAGACCTCTTGAATGAAAATGGGAAGCTCCACCTCGCCCATGCAAGGGGTTTCCACTTCTCCCAATCCTATGAGATAAGCTTCAATAGGATGGATGTTCAATTGCAAGTTTTGATAATAGGAAAATCTAATTGCACTAGTGGTTTTACGATCCTTACCTTCTTTCCTTGTCTTATATCTAAAATTACAAAAGGATGTCTATCTACAATTTTGTGATGGTTCCACTCATCGTTTGGCACATAGCCATGTGGTATCTTGGTGCCTCATAAGCCTCTTGCCTAGGTTGATTTCTACATTGTCTTCTTAACTTCATACATCAGGTGCATTCTAGAGCTTCCTCTTGAACCTCTCCTCTAATCTGTTTTTCTTTTTCCTTGTGTTTCTTGGCTGTGTTGAGTTGACTTAGCATTTCCTCTCTGAGATTCAAGATATAATTTGACTCTACATCCACTGATGTAAATTGGTAGATATCGCCTTCTAGAGTGGCTAACTGGATAGCTCCACTAGTGGAGATTTTGTTGATTATCATGGGTCCATAGCCATGCTTCTCCAATTTCTTAGTATGTTGTTTTATGTATACACCAAGACTAAGTCTCCTGCCTTTAATCCCTTATCTTTTACATGTGTGTCAAAGTATGCCTTTTGTCTTTTCTTGGCTACATAGGTTCTAGCGATTGCTCTTAATATAGTTTCTCCTAGTCATTATAGTCAAAAATTCTAGACAATAGCTCATGGACTATCCATTGGTGCTCTTGTGCCACTTTTAAAGTGGGTATCAAGAAATCTAAGGGAAAGACCACATTCTGTCCAAATACTTCACCAACTTCATTAGTGCAGTGCATAAGATCTTATTTGTGTTGTGTTCCATGCTCACACAAAGCACATTGGGTTGCACAATCATTATATCAGAGAGAGGTTATCTCCTAGAAGATCAGTCTGGCTTATCTACACAAGATAATGTTGCAGACCTTTTCACAAAGGCTCTACCTAGGAAGGAGTTTGAAGCTTTTCTCAAAGCTTTGGGCTTACTTCCTTTTGTGGATTGATCTCTTTCCACATAGCTTGGCACTTCATTATACATGAGTGCTAGCTCCTTGTTCACCGCATCACTCCCAAGGGGATTTGTTGATATCTTTTGGTAGTGATGTGTGTGAACACACTTAGGACCATTGGGGCACTTTTTTCCCTCTTTAGGAGGTTTTTTTCTCTTTGCTTGTATATATGCCTATAACCCTAACGGGACACTTATCTTTGTACATTCACTTGGTAGTACATTTTGTATTGTGTTGTGCTCCAAGCTTCTTCTTCTTTTTCTTCTTCCTTGTGTTGTTTGTGTGCTTCCGAAGACCTTGAACTCCAACATGGACTTGGAGAGCTTAGAGATCGAACTATCCCAAACATATTTGTAGTTATACTGGAAGGATATTTATTAGTTGATAGCATGGAAGCTTACTATATGGTGAGGGATAAACAAAAAAATATCACTTCACAAGGGAAAGAAGTGTCAGATAATATTGGACCAAATCTTAAACCACAACTTGATCAAAGTAAGATTGATCCTAATGCTTTATCTTCTCTTGCAGGGACCATTCATATAAGAAAAGTCATTGATCATGGATTTTCTCCTTCAGTGTACTTTTCTTCAAGGTCAAAAGAACCCTTTTGGAATCTACCACCTCATGAGTCCAAATACTTGGGTTTAGGCTTATTACCCATCTATGAAGAGAGAAACGTATCATATTATCCACTCAAATATTTACACATCATGACCTACCTATCTTTTTAAATGCTATTCCCAAGTCTTTAGTCATGCCAACTCTAGATCCTTGGAATCCCATTCCACCAGTTGTGATAGTTCCAAGCAATTTCATAAACATTATTGTAGTTCAATTTTCAAGTGTATCATTGAGAAATACATCTATAATAGCACAAATAAATCCCCTTACAATGACTAAAACTACACGAATGTCACTAATGCTATATATGTACCTATAACAACCACATGGAAACTTATGCCTACTCTTTCTTTTGAACAATGCCGATACTAGATATTCATCTAGCAGAGCCTTTTATAACCCTCTTCATTCCTAACATGGCCACTACAAATGCCATATTTGTTTTTTCCTATATGCCAATAAGTGCCACCTATGTCACAAGCCAATCTTGTTTTTCAAGGCTTGGCACAAAATTAAATGGCCACAACATCAAGTATTGAGATTATATTTGGTAGAAAGGTTTGACCTTCTCAAGTAGCAAAATTTATGTGAGATTTTTATGAAGGACATGGCAATCTACATGCACACGATTTTGAATTCAGACAAGTGTTGCATGTTGAGCGAGTCCATGAGTTCCTTACACCATATGAAGCCTTTGGACTTACTTCGAAAGGAATGTCTTTAACCTCATTCCAAGCACTAGGCATGCATAGGCATAATACCTCAGCAATGATCACGAGCTTCAAACAAAAACCAAATAAGGACCTAAGACCAGCTTCTCGTTGCTATAAAAATATGTAGCATGATGCACTATTGAGGACCTTCCAAGATACTTGTATATGGTCAAATAACCCATACAAATCCCATTTAGACCGATGTTGGAGTACTATGCATACCCAATAAGACCCGTATTGAGTTAGCACCCGCTTTCTACTCATGGACGAGCACAAAGAGAGCATATCAAGTAGTCTATGATGCCATCTTCTCTTATCATTTCTAAATTTATGGGGCAAGAGACCTCAGTAGAAGGTATTCAATCATATGCCTATGTACAATATTATAGTCAATCCATAGATTGCATGAACAGTCAAGTTTATTCAAGTGGATATGAAGACTACTACTCTAGTTTTGGCTATAGTGAACTTGAGTATATCTAGGTGTACTACACTAATGTTCCACATCAAAAAATTTCTAGGCCTCAGTACAAATCTACTCAACCGAGAGGTCCATGCTATAGATGCAATGAGAACCACTTCATAAGAGATTGCTCATTAGCACAACAAGTTCCCTAATTGTCATCAAGCCTATCCAAAAATTCCTTCTATAGTGATTGTGCCAAAAGACAATTATAGAAAGACTATACTTAGAATCGAGATAAGATTAAACATGCACCTATCAATATGGTGAGTACACTTCCTTCTCATAGTGATGTGGAGGCAACAATGTTAGCACTGTTATATCGAATCACTTGTACACAAGCCAAAGTTAAGAAGGAAAGCAAAGGAAAGAAATTGTTTGATCCCATTACTTTTGAAAATGAAAAGATCTTCCAAAGGACTATGCATCTACAAAGGGTACTTCGCAAACTCAAAGAGCTCGATGAGAAAACAATGGAAAAAGAAAGTCGTTGAACTTGAGGATTCCCTCGAGTAGAAGTAAGATGGCCTCAAAAAGGAGCAAACTAAATCTAATCAAAGATAAAAAATTAGTGCACAAGCACTATCATATAGGAATCCATGGCCATCGCCTAGATCAATCCTAGCTCACCCTCTGACACTTAGTTTACAAGGGTTATTGTGAGCCTATCATGAAAAACTTAGAGCAAGACCATCAATTGAATATCACAAAAAGTGTTACCCTTGAAGGCATTTAGAGAAGAAACATCTAGCTATGTGCCAACAAATTATTGAAGTAGCTCAAAAACTTATAGAAAAAGTTTCTAACATTGGGGCTATCTTTTTAGCCATATTGGTGTAATTATAGGTCTCAATTGTGGGAGAAACCATCACTCATCAATAGTTCATTGGCACTTGTCAACTTTTTTTTTTGTGTTGATCCTTGTGTAAGGTTATTCTTGGATTGTTTTTGAGTTTTTCTAGCTCTCTCATACATGCTTATTGCTCATCTACATTGTTTGATCAGACACTATGTACATCTCTATGGACAATGCCTATGTACATTCATGTGGTTTGATATGAAAACTCTCTTTTTCATAAGCCTTTGATGTACTAAAGAGGGTTGTGGTGAGGTTTTATTAATTGGGACATACATAGATGTTGGCATGTCTTTGTTGATGTAAGTGGAAGACATACCATAGCCTCATTATATGAGATGCATGCTAGTGGACTTATAGGTGATTGATAAGCCTAACTAGATTCTTTGGTTTCTTGGTTATATGCAATGAGCAATACAAAGATATGCACTGAGATATGTGGTTTTATGATATGTTGATCAATTCATTGAGAATGGTTTGATGCCCATAGTCTCCATTTGCAAAGGAACTCTATTGAATTTTTCATAGGTTTCCATTTTCAGCCATACATAGGCTGATTTTACTCCCTCCGTTGCTTCTTATTGTGAGCATGTTAGCTTGCACACAGTCATTTAACATTTGCTCATTGGTCATTATTTTTCAACTACTCTCTTTTTTGGGGAATATTTTGCCAAAAATTTCTCAAAATTCAACACTTAGTCATATTTTCAAAGTGTTAATGGCACTTGGTGATTTCTAGCTTTATGAGTATTCTAGTCAGTTATTTCTCACCATGACATCAGAGATTTTGGGCACATCTAGTGGATCATGTTCTAGTGCAAGTGGATTCAAAAGGAGTTATAAATTGCAAGGGGAAGACCACTTTGAGATTCACAAGTTTAATGGCACTAACTTCTCTTCATGGAATAATCAGATTTGTGATTTCTTTATTCAAAGGATGCAATGGAAGTTGATTGGTGGCCTTACAAAGCAACTAGTTGATATAGATTATGGTGTTGGGAGGAACTTGATCAGATGATGAAGACTATAAATTTTTTTACACCTTGTAGATAGTGTATATTTCACTATTTTGGACTGTGATATAATATAGCAGGTTTGGAAGAATGCTTGCATCATTTATAAGAAATAAAAGACTTCCAACAAAGTCTATTTGATGAGGAAGCTCTATGGCTTACACATGAATGACACAAATAGTGTTGTTGCTCATCTAAATGAGTTGATGCACTCTTTTTCTCATTTACAAGCTTAGAAGATAGACATGGAGGATGAGATAAAAGAAGTTCTCTTGTTATTCACTATATCACTTTCACGGGATATATTCAGCACAACCAGTAGTAAAAGTGCACTTGGTGGTAGGATTCTTTACAATGACATATGTGGTGCACCTTTGAGAAAAAATATTTGTACAAAGTCTATGACTTCCATACAAAGTGGAGATGCATATACTGCCCATGATTCTAAGTAGGGAAAGAATCAACCACATGATAGGAGCAAAAACAAAGGCAAGAATGGTCAATGTGGCAAGAGTATAGAAGCAATTCACAAAAGAGGGACGTTCAATGTCATCATTTCCATTAGAAAGGACATATGAAAAAGGATTTCTATGCTTTGAAGAATGCCAAAGATAAAGGGTAACATGTTAATGGGCATATTAAATAGTTATTTGCACCATCTACTTGTACTATTCCTAATGATGTTGATATGTTGAGACTTGATAGTATTGTGTCTAGTGAGGCACTTATGGTTGATTCCCTTTCACACACAAATCTACTAGATTCTAGTGCTTCTTTTTCATGTGACATCACATAGAGAGTATTTCTTTACTTATGCAACAAAGTCTCTTGGTATAGGCTTTGTGATTCTTATCACTATGATGTTGTTGGAATTTTGAGACGTGGTCATGCAATTCACTAATGGTTCATAGTAATGTATGCCATGTGCCTCAGTTTTCATGTAGTTTAATGTTAGTTGGTCAGCTTGATGACCTTGGCTAAAAAGTGACTTTCTATGCTCAATCATGTCGCATATCAAAGGGCAATATGATTATTCCTAAGGGAAGTAAAGTTGGCTCACTTTACCCTTTGTTTGTATCTCAGAAAGAACACTCGTTAGCTATCACTAAATAGCCTATGTTTTGTATATGGCATGGCCATTTAGGCCATACATCTCATAGTGGAATGGAAATTCTTTTTTGGTCTAGGTACTTACTTGATTTATCTTTCTTTTAGTTTTTATTTTGTGAACATTGTCAATATGGAAATCAAACTAGGAATGCTCATAGAACACATTAACTCTTCAATTTAGCCTATAGACCTTGTTCATACAGACATATGTGGTCCTATGCCCACTAGATCATTGGGTGGTGCTCTTCAGTTTGTCACTTTCATAGATATGCTACTAGAAAAGTATGGGTTTATCCTATGAAGTCTAAGGATGAGTTATTCCCTAGTTTCAAAAAATGGCTTGCTTCAATAGAGACTGAGAAGGAAACTAATCTTAAGGCTTTACATTCAAATAATCAAGATGAGTACACCTTGCATGAATTCGACCATGTTTGTTAGTGTAGAGGAATTTGGACAGATTGTAGAAATCTTTATACTCGAGTATAGAATGTTGAAGCTAAAATAATGAATAGAACTATTCAAGATAGATGTTGCATCATGCAGGTCTTACATAAGGATTTTGGGCAAGATCTAAGTTGACTATAGTTCATGTGATTAACCTTTCACCTAGTACTACCAAAGGATTAAAAGTAGCACAAGACTTAGGCAACCACCACATTATGATCACGAGACACACACATGGAGGCATAGAGAGGTAAAGAGATAGAGAGACACAGATAGACATATACAGATAAGTAGAGGGAGAAAAATGTGGAAAAGGTGTGTAGAGCCTCTCTGATAGACAATGGAGATCTTGAGAGACAAGAGTTGGTGAAGAGAGAATTATATGATCTCTTCTATGTTGATGAGCAATTGTATCCTAGGAAGAAGAAACGAAGGTGTGGTAATAGTATTAACAAGGAGGTGTTCAGGTCAATTGTAAAAGTGTTCATGACTTCAACTTTATTGGAGGCTTAATTGCAAGGGTCAATAAGAGCAAGCCACTTGGCCAAGATGAAGAAGTGACACAAAGGTTAACTACACAAGTACTTGAACGTACTTGGTTGTACTTGTGTAATTTTATTTCTTGCAGTCATGCACACAATGGACATTTTTTTCTTGCTCTTGCAATTGTAATCTTCTATTTTGATCAAGTCACAGATATTTTTCATTGCAATGTGTTTTTCTCCTTCTTCTCTACTCTTTCTACTCCTACAAGCACTCAAGCCCCTTTAGCTAAGAAATTCCCACAACACATCTGTATACATATTGCTTAAAGAGCCTTGTTTCTACTCCCATAGATTTATGACTCGCTTGCTTGAAGTTATAGATTAAAGAATTCAAATCATGCTTAACTCCTCGTTTGGAAAATTGACCAATGAAATCTTCCACAAGAGCTTCAAAGTTTCTGAACATACCTATTTTGAATGGTTGAAATCATGACAACATGGTTGCAATTCAGAGTTAATCCAAATGTCTCTATTGAGTGAAACAGTTCGTGAATTGTTTAGCTCTCAAGACTTGCTTGAACTTGGCTACATGATCATAAGGATCAATAGATCCATCATGAAAACACTTCATTCACTTTTCCATTTGGGATGGTCAAGGTGACATCTTGCATCTTGCATTCTAATCACAGGGTTTCCTACTTGAGGATAAACTTGCTTGTAGGATGTGCTACATTAGCATACTTCTCTTGTTGTGGCACTCTCGTTTTAAATCTATCTAGAGTTGCCTCTAGAAATCTAGAGTTGACCTCCTCATCAATATTTTCTAATAAAACTTCAAAAGTGTTTGTGCTTACTATAGGATTGAGCCCTATGTTGGAGTTTGGGGTATGTGGAAGCACACAAATAGCAAAAGGAAGAAGAAGAAGAAGCTTGGAGCACAACACACAAAACTGAGTGTATTACCAAGATAAGTGACCCGTTAGGGTTATAGGCATATATACAATCCGGGGGAAAAATACCTCCTAAAGAGGGAAAAAAATGCCCCGACAGTCCTAAGTGTTTTCGCACACATCACTACCAAAATATATCAACAAATCCCCCCTTCGAGTGATGCGATAAACAAGGAGGTGGCACTCATGTATAAGTGCCAAGTTATGTGGAATCAATCCACAAAACGAAGTAAGCCTGAAGCTTTGTGGAAAGCTTCAAACTTCTCCCTAGGCATAGCCTTTGTGAAAAGGTATGCAATGTTCTCCTGTGCGGGTACATATGCCAAACTAATCTCTCTAGCAGAGAACCTCTCCCTGACATAATGATAGTGCACCCCAATGTTCTTAGTTCGAGCATGGAACACAGGGTTCCTCGCAACCGCCAATGTGGTCTGACTGTCAATGAAGATGGTGGTGGTAGAAGACTAACCAACACCCAAATCAGCCAAAAGGTGTTTGAGCCGCACACACTCAACGATCGCTGTGAAACCTGTCCTATACTTAGCCTCACAACTAGAAGTGGCTATAATAGGTTTCATCTTGCTCAACCAACATATGCATGAGCTACCAAGCATGAAGAAAAAACCATTGGTCGACACATGAGTGTCATAGCAACAAGCCCAATCACAACCAAAAAAACATGTAAATTTGGCAATAGTGATCCCCCCTTGGTATACAAAAATCCAAGTAGTTGGGTACCACTCAAGTGATGAAAGATGTGTTTAACCACCTGCTAATTCTTGACATGTGGGCAATGCAGGGCAATGCATAGAACTACTTATCCATGAGATAGCAAATTGGATATCAGGTCGATTTATGCATAAATAAATCATGCATCCAACAACCTACTGACAGAGAACAACATCAAATGCATCTCCAACATTACGAAGACTCAAATGTAAACTTGCTTCCATAGGAGTGGCAATAGGTTTGCAATCTTCAAGGCCAAACTTTGTTTGACACAGAGTTATCCCCCCATCAACTTGCATAAATTGAATGCCCAAATAATGATGAAAATGTCCCAAATTTGACATCTCAAATGAGGCATGCAAATCAGCCTTAAAATTAGCAATATGCTTCTCATTAGGAACATTGAGCAACATATCATTAACATAGACAAAAATAATCAGAAGCACATCATTTGCATGCTTAACATATAAATTGCTCTCAATTGGATTGTTCTCAAAACCATGTCCAATCAAGTAGGCATGTATCTTTTCATACCAAGCATGTGGTGCTTGCTTCAAACCATATAATGCCTTCTTCAACTTGCACACTTTGTTTTCATGCCCTTTCTACACAAAACCACGGGGCTAAAAAACACACACTTCTTCATGTAATTCACCATTCAAAAATGCACTCTTAAAGTGCAACTGATGTACATTCCAACCATGATGGGTTGTAAGTGCACATATGCTATGAATGGTAGTCATTCGACATGTGGGTGCAAATGTCTCATCAAAATCAATGCCTCTTTCTTGAGCATAACCTTTTGCAACAAGCCTAGCCTTATACTTGTCAATTGTTCCATCAGGCTTACACTTTAGCTCGTATGCCCATTTATTGCCAATGGTCTTTTTGCTTGGAGGCAAATCACATAAAGAACAAGCATCATTCTTTAGAATAGCATCATATTCTGATTGCATGGCAGCCATCCAATTTTTTGAATTTTGTGCTTCATCAAAAGAAACAGGCTTATTACCATCACAAAGAGTAGAGGTAGACATAGCATAGCAATCTGATGCAAAAGAAGCACTATAAGAGCCTAAAATGAGTATGATATGATAAAGGTTCATGTAATTTGCTATCTCGCAAATTCTACACCAGCCATTTAGGCATAGTTTTTGCCTCCTCTATATCAGCCCTCTCATCAAAAAGTGCATCATGTAAATCTGCATAAAAAATGGGATTATCTACATCATCATGTGGAACCTATAAAGGCTGAGAAATTGCCTCATTTTGACCAGCACTTGACTGTCCACTTGTGAAAAGAGGCACCAAAATGTCATACATCATCTTTCAAGCTAACCAATGTCTCCTTAGTACATGAAAGTAATGGCTGAATCACATCTTCCACAAAAATGACATCATGTCTAACCAAAATGTGTTTACTGTGTGGATGATATAGATGATAGTCTTTGCTTTCAGAATTGTACCTAAGAATAATACATTTTATTGCTTTATCATCCAATTTTTTGCATTGTTGTTCAAGCACTAATGCATATGCGAAACAACCAAAGACACACAAAAGAGCAACAAAGTTTAATCGAGTGGATGTCTCTTTATCAAAGCTCTTGTCTGGAGCACTATGATGTGCTTCGATTCTCTTATTATGTACTTAGCTTAGAAGTTCTTGGCCATGTACCTTGCTAAGTGATTCAACTCTTAGTGATGCCTACCAATCATGTTGGTAAATCTTCTTTGTGGCCAAGATACACAATACTTCAATCAAGTCACCAAGGATGGTCCAATTGATGTCGAAGTACTAGGCACTTGTCGACTTCCTTTAGAGTGACTCTAAGCAATGATGCATAAAAAATCTATGTACTTTTGATTGATCCCAATAGAGTCCTTTGCTATATGTTCCTCTACCAAAGAAGACAACTTGAAGTGCCTTGTGAGATTCAATCATGCATGCTAATGATCCTTGAAATGCTACCTATGACTAGATGAGAGATAAAGACCTTTGATCCTGTTGTGCTTAGCTCTACAATCTATCCTTGCTAATTGTCACACACCAATTGTTGGTCGAGTTCCCTTCATGATGCTTGAAAGTTGGGCTATGCCACTTCTCTAAACAAAAAAACTCAGTGACTTGTCATGCTACTCAATCTTTTCTAAGGGAACCCACAACAGATAATTGATATTCCTTGCATGTGCTACTAGATGCCTCTCACAAGTGATTAGTGATGCACCCCATTTAGTTCAAAATGAGGTTTATCACACGAAATGGTTTGTCACTTAATATGTCCCAAGGCTACATACTTGCTATATGATGGTTCAATAGGGCATGATAGTCAATGATCTTTGTCAATGACCCTTAGATAGGCAGATTGATCAAGAACGACCCTCGAAGAGACTTTTGGCTTGATGCTTCCTATTAATTGAGGCCCCGCTTGCTATGTGCTTCCTCTGTGCAATTTTTTCTACCTAATACATCTCATAGGAACAAAGCTTTGCCCCTCTTCTACAAGGTGATGCATGATAGATAATGTCTAGGCCCTATTGTGCAACCCTTGGTAGTTGTTATCTGATAGTTTCTCCAAAACATCAAGCAATTTCTTGCTCGATGTTTTATGCTATGCATGATGCATGAGGCTTGGATATACACTCATACACTCTCTGTTAAAGGGTGCAAAGGAGGATCCACTCTAAGTGATGAGTGGACAAAAATCAACCCTTCTTTGCTTCCTCAATTCTAATGGTTGATTGCCTCTTCGTTTGAGGGAGTAGAAGGCTTATAGACTTCAACATCACCCAAGTGCTATGCATGAGGAAAGCATGAGTGTTCCTTGGCTAGTGCTTTCAATGACTCGCTCTAATTGAAATTCCTTTCTTAGTGGTTCACATAATGCCACTATTTCTATTCACTACTTACCCAACAGCCTTACAACTTGGACCGATCCAACACCCCCCCTTTTGTTTTACCAGCTAGACCACATGTCCCAAAACAAGAGATTCTTAACTAAAAGAACACTATGACCCTCATCAATTCAATTCCTGCTAGTGGATGCCTTGTGGAGAATAACAAGCCGAATTCCTATTGCAAGCAATCTAATGGAACTTCTCTAAGGACTAATGGAGGTCATGTTTGGCTTCAGAAAGGATATTTGATCCCTTAGGATAGCCTTAGAGTTTCTCCTTTAGTGGGTGATCGATGCTCTTGCCGATGCATGCTAGTAAATACCCTCCATCATGTTCTTCGATCCTCCCACTACGATGTTAAATATGGCTTTTACAATACTCCCTAGGACTTGCTAAGGGATATATATTTCTTATTGTTTGAGCTCTTTAGGAGATGCTTCTTGATAATCCAAGGAGAGATCCTATTTAATCCTTCCAAGTCTTACTTTATATTCATGTTGATCAATCCTCTAGTGTGCAATGTGAAACCCTGAAGAAAAAGTCTTACTTGATGTTCCATGCATAATGCTAATCGACACACATGCTATGTGATCTTTTGGGATGTGCAACCTGAATGTCTCAAGTATATAATGCTAGGAATTCTCTCGTGCTTACTCAATTCTCCATGTGGTTTGGTTGTTTGATGTGAGATTTTGTTGGAAGGCTCCAAGATTCATAGTGATTTCTTCATATGAGTTCTTCACCAAGCTTTCCTTTTCCAAGGATTGTCAAACTATATGATAGTTGAAGTGGGTGGCACTCCTTAAATGATGCTTGAGGTGATAGCCGATGCTTGCAGGCTATTAGATACTCCAAAAAAGTCTCGTATGATACCCAATTTGAAAGAGTGTATATGAACTACAATAAAAAAATAACAAAAAACAAAGAACAAAACAAGAAGAAAAGGTTGTGCTACCTATGAAATCATAAAATACATATCTACACTAACTAGTCACAATCACCCAATCTCACCCCCAAGGGCAAGACCAATGTATGAATGACTCTTTGGTCAAAGATTAAAGAGTCTTCTTTCACGCAAAGTTTGGCAATCATATTGAGTGATGCTCGTGCATGATAGTGAAATTCATCACATAAGCTACCTAGGTACAATCCTTGATCTCCCCAACAATGGTGCCAAAATGTGTTGAATTGTCGCATAGGGTGTGCTCACATGCTTCTAATTTATCAATCCACAAATGGTAGACGTCAACTTAGTTGCAATCTGCGGCATAAGTAGATTTGATGGACAGGCATCAAATAGAGTGATGACAGTATTTCCCCTTTTTAGCCTCCTAGAAGATCCACAAGCATGTCCTTATCCAAGCCCAAGGCCCTCTATGCTTGATGGAGTTGAATGTGTTCATATCCAATGCTTCCAATCCCTTACAGCATGATGCATTCAAGGATGTATGCTATAGGCAATCAAGAGCAAAGAGTTGATAAAAGGTATATGGAAACTCCAAGCAAAATTGTGGATACATGTTCCAAGGAGGTCCTATATTCTCCATTAATTGTGGATATAGCCTCAACACTTATGTTGGGAGTATGCATATCCTCCAAAGTTTCCATACTCTCACAATTGGGATCATGACAAGTCTCAAAGTAGATTGAGTGAAAGCTCCTATTGAAGAGACTTAACTCTGATGAGTACCTAAGACTCTCCCTAATCTCTAAGTTCATTAACAGTCAAATGACCCCCTCAAATCATGTTCTCTCACTAGAAGTTGTGGGGTTCTTCAATGTTTTGTTTTCTTAAGCCAATGTGTGTGTCTTCTTTGTTTGCAAGCAACCAAGTGATAAATCAAATTAGGGTATTGGGATCTTTGTGAGTACCTACTCTAATCCCTCTGTTTTCCTCACTGAAGCTTTTTCCTAGATCCTTTTCTACCTGCAACCTGCAACAAGAAAGATCCAAGTCAGTGTTTGTGCTTCAACTAACTTATAATCCCACATCCACAAGTGCCTTGGTCCTAATTTGCCCTAAATTTTCACTTCAAACACAACTCTAGAACTTTTTTTTGAGAATGTATTGTTTTCTAGGCAACACCTCAATTTGAATGACACACAACACGTAGGTGTTTACGACACTAGCTCCTAGCAAGTATCATGACACTTGTAAAGTGTCAACAACACCACCTTCATGATACCTAGGTGTCATGATACATGTCAAGTATTAGCGACATGACAAATGACATATGCCACAAGAAAGATAACAAATTATACACGACACTAGGCTTGATAATACAAAATATATGACATTTCAACTGGCAACACATGACAAATGACACTTGGTCACACAACACATGAACACTTGGTATGTTTTGGTGATATCAAAACACTTGAGGAGTGTTGGTGATACTTGGCCCATGACACTAAGGTGTCTTGATAACCTACAAGTATTGGACCTTGGAGGTTTCAATGATATCCAAGTGTCGAAAACACTCAGATGTCAATGATACCCTCAAGATTTTGGTGTACCTGGTAGGTATCAATGATATCTCACAAATGTCATGACACTCGATGAGTGTCATTGATACTTGGGAATATGGTGTCGATGACACCTGAATCAACCAAGTGTCTTCAACTTTCTTAAGTTTAAATCGTTTTGTATATATCTTTATGTTTGCTCTCCTTTACCCCCTCTTGTGCCTATATCCACACAAAAAAAACCATTTCGAGACCCAAAACAAATGCTCATGACTCCGGGGGGTGTTGTTTCTCCCAATGTGGTGTCATTTCTAGATGTTATGGACTTGTAAAGTGTACCTCAAAGAGCTTGTATCTCAAGCCAAACGAACCACTATGTAGCACACACCAAGCTTTGGAAGCTCCACAACACCTATCACCTAAGTGCATGCTCTCTCCAAACTCTCTCCACATACAAATGAGATCCAAAGTGTAGCCTAGGACATATGAATCCTAAGCATTGGAAAATCATTTTTTTTTGTGTTCTTTTGTAGAGTTTCTAGCTAACCATAACTTCCCTAACTCTCCCAAAATGACAAACTTAATTCCTAAAGGCACTACCTTCTCCTAAACCTACCAAGTTTCTCCACACACCCAGAAGTGGTGAAATGTGATGCAAGTGAAAGAAATGTGAGCTTGCCCTCAATCCAACGTCTTCACTCATATCCACTGCACAAATGTGTTATAACCATCACATAGGCACATAGACCCTCGTCCCCAAAAATGGTGCCAAAAACATGTGTGTAATCGTGTGACTCATGACAAGTGATCCTAGATAGCAGTCACATGTCCTACAAGAACATTCAAGTGGTGGCTTGACTAAACACATCAAATTGTCAAAGTAAGATGTCATTTGGCCAAGTGCATAAAAGCAAGTGAATTTACATGATGGTTAATGCATCTAATGGTCAAATAAACATGTACAAAGTGTGAGTCATCACCTCACAACCACCTTCTACACTCAAACATACACTACGACACTTGTAATAGTGGCATAAACAAAAATAAGGTTTTCTATGTCAAATATAGTGAATAATGGATTCTTTTCAAGGCCCTCAACACATCTATTTGTAGTGGCTTGGAAGCATTTTGAGTTTCCTACAGAAAATTATGGTAAAAAAAGTAGGTGTCGAGAATCGCCTACCTACACTTCGAGACTACCTACACTTCATACGCATAAGAAAATAGTGAAAAAAGGCTGGGAAGGGGTAGATAACATTTCTCAACCCATACTACAAGACATATCCATTCTTGCAAGCACCACAAGGAGAAAGAGGTCAAGAAGATGAAGCTAGGGTAGTGCTCTTCTTCAAGTTAGTTTCTCTATCCAAAATGGAAAAATTCATTACAAATGAGTCAAAAATGCTTATATACATGTGCCCATATGCATGTCATTTCACATTTTGGATGGGCATTAAGAGATGCTCATCTTCCTAAGAGCTAGCTTTCTAGTTTACATGGTTGTGAGTGTGACACTTGAGGATTCCTCTTAAGTGCATAATTACAAGGCTTGAGGTACATCATGAATTATTACAATGTAAAAGGGATTTCAAAGTGAATTTTTTGGGGCCCTTCTTTCCACTCTTCTTTGCTCCATCTTTCATCATTGGCTACCTTTGTTTTGCCTTCTCTTCCACTGCAACATATCGTCCTATACTTGCAAATACAATGATAGCAAGTGATGATGGTGGTGTTGAAGATGGTGATCTTCAATTTCCTAGGCTTGTTGCAATTTTCGTTGCATCTAATGTAGATCAGCTTTGTTGGAATGGTAGAGATGAAACACACACACACACACACATGCATTGCTAGCTTCGTCTTTGAAACATGCCATTATCCTTCACATTTGCTTTTGCAAAATAGAAAAAGATGCTTGGGATAGTCTTACAACACTATTCAAGGTAATAAATGAGGTTCATCTTGCTTACCTCTAAAAAGAGTTGGAGATAGAGAGCATATAATTGAAGGAGATTCATGGAAACTTTTCTAACAAAGATCAAGGACTTGAAAGAGCACTTATTTCCACTGATGAAAACTTGTCAGATAGTTTACTTGTGTAGATTGTTCTTAATGGTCTTCTAGATTCTTATTAGAGTTTTTCTTCTACTCTCTGGTTGATGATGAAATCCAATCCAAATTCCTTAATCTTTGAGGATTTAGTCTTTGTTTTTCTACACAAAGATCAATCTAGACAAAACATGTGAATTATGTGTGTTTGAAATCAAGCCTTTTAGCTAGTCAGAAGGGCAAATGTACATGGAGTTCATCTACTAGTAATCTAATAATGTTCCACTCAAAGAAGGAAGATGAAGATGAAAAGAAAACACAAAATAAAACACAGTATTACAACTATTGTAAGGCTAATCATGTAATTATGAGTTTTCCTAAACTAGTTGCAAAATAGGCAAAGAAGAAAGAGGTTGGAATGGTTTCTATAGAGGAATCTACACCTAAAATAGAGTTTACTAACCTTGTTCAAAATGAAGAATGGGTGTTTATAAATCATTGAATCTATGAACCATCTTGTCATGATCATTATATGTTTGTGGTAGACTTGGATGTTTGATACTTTTATATTGTTGCAACCAAACATACTACCTCGAAATACAATTTTTTCACTTCAATCAAGCCTGCTCCTATAGGAAATACTATCACATGTGCTAAGAACTCCTCTTATCCTATCATGGGAATTGGAAAGAACATTCTTATTATTATCGATGGTAGTACTTTCACACTATCAAATGCCTTAAATGTGCAAGGGATCAAGAAAAATATATTATGTGATTCCACACTAGCCAAAATTGGTTTGGTTGTTAAATTTATTGATGACATATGTACAATTCATGATCTCTTGAATGGTGATGATATCATTGCATTTGGAATTTTATGTCATGAGCTATGTAAGCTCATAGATTATGCAAAATAAGAGAATGATTTAGAATGTGTCATTCATGATTCTCAAGCTATTTTAGATGCAAAAATTTGGCATGCATGCTTAGTAGTCATACAATTTTTGCTAGTTTGCTTTGGCTACAAAAATCTGAAATGGTTCCTCCTAACCCAAATTGAGGCACCTTCTAAGAATGTTTGTGAGGGTTTCATTTTGGTTAAAATTCCACATTCTTTCTTTCCCAAAGATGGTTCAAGAATGCTGCACATAAATTGAAACTTGTTCACAATGATGTCTATGGTCCTATGCAGACATTTTCTTTTGGAAAGTATCTATACTTCATGACTTTTAGTGATGAATTTTCTATGCATGCATGGATTAATACATTGAAAGAAAAGTCCAAAGTGTTTATGTGCTTTAAACAGCTCCTAGTTATGGTTGAAAATATATCAACATGTAAAATGAGCACCCTTCATTCTTATCAAAGGGAGGAGTACATGTTTTCTTAATAAATGCATTTTTGGCCAGGCTTGCAATAGAACATTAGTGTATAGTGTTGCATACACCTCAACAAAATGGAGTTGCTGAGAGAAAGAATAGGTATTTCATGGAAATTGCAAAGAGTCTAGCTTTACCACAAAGATTTTGGCTTGAGGTTGTTATGTGTCTAGCATATATACTTCACATATGTCCCACCAAAGCATTGCATCACTCCATATAAATCTTAGCATGGTCACAAGCCATCCGTTGCTCATATGCATGTTTTGGGTTGTCTGGCATATGCATTAGTGCGTAAAAAATAATGCAAAACATCAAATGATAAAGTTGTGAAATGCACCTTTGTGGGTACATTTCTAAAAGCAAATGCTATCATCTATATCGTCCACATACTAAATGCATTGTAGTTAGTCATGATGTTGTTTTTGTGGAAAATACAATTCAACCCTTACTTTCATGTACCAAGGAGACATGAGTCACCTCAAATGATGTGTATGATGCTTTTCTTCCTCTTTTTATAGGTAGATAGTCAGAAATTTATTGCTAATGAGGCAACTTCTCATCCTTTATAAGTTTCAAATGATGATGTAGATCATTCTATTTCCAATGCAAATTTACATGATGCACTTATTATAGAGAGAGATAACATAGAAGAGTCAAAAACTATGCATAAATGGCTAGTGCATACCTTGAGAAATAGCAAACTAGACGTATCTTTATCATATCATACTTGATTAGGCTATCATAATGCTTCTTTTGCATCATATTATTATACAATTGTTGCCTCTAGTCTTTGTGATGAGAATGAGCTTGTTTCTTTTGATGAAGCACACAATTCAAAAAATTTGATGGCTACTATGCAATCATAATATGATGCTATCATAAAGAATGGTACTTGGTCTTTATGTGATTTTCCTCTTGGCAAAAAGTTCATTAGCACTAAATGGGTATATAGGCTAAAACATAATCCTAATGGAGTGGTTGATAGGTATAAGGATAGGCATGTTGCCAAAGGTTATGCTCAAGAGAAGGGCATTGATTCCCTGAAACTAAACCTAAAAGAGATGCTCCAAGCTTTGGGCCTAGCCTTCAAAATTCATTTCCAAACACCAATAATTTTCATTGAGATTATTTGAATCTCAAAGAAACCAAGGTCCTTTAGCAAACTCTAAAAAAGAAAAAAAAACAGAGCTAAAAAGATAGTTATATGAAACTTTTTTACATAGATGAATGAACCCAAAAATGATAAGAAATATATACTCTTAAAGTTTTTTTTGAAACTTGAACCATTTTTTATGATTCATTAAGTGAACGATATGCCCAATCCTTTTAACACACTAATATTTAACTCATCTTGAATATTAAACTCCAAAAATATCTTGTTGGTGAAATTTATTTTACGAAAAAAACTCAACCTTTGATTGATTTGAAGAAAGTTTTGTATATTTTGATTTGGACTTGAGTCTCTCCTCTGTGATGCATCCAAAAACCATGCATGCTCACGAAAACATGATGGAATTATAGCGAACTTTTTTACAAAAATCCCACACGAGTTCTGTTTATCAATGCTAGAGACTCCAAATATGATTTCACATCTTATTGAGTAGTGATGCAAGAGACAAAATGAAATCAAAGAGTTCCTTCCACCTTTCTTATAAAATATTACATAAGTTTAATTCCATGAGGGATCTTTTTGATCGCCCCCCTAAATCCCTTGAGTCAAAATGATGAATGTGTTCATGTATGAAGATCATATTTGATACTATTTTCATGACATTTTGTCAGGGGGAGCACTAGGTTGTGCCCTTTGACAGTTGGCAAGACTATCTTCATTAAGAATCGGTACCATGGAGATTACTCATGAATAACTCTTTTTTGCTATAAAGGTTATTCAACAAAAATTCCAAGAGATATAAGAAAACCAAGAAAGAATTCAACACTTGAATATTCAAGATGTAATCAGAGATTTGGTTCGTTCACCACCTTGGCCGAGATTAATCCAATCACTTTCAAGATCTAGTTACCAAGTACCAGGAGAATACATCCAATTTTCCATGTTTCCATGTTGGAACCACATCAGAATTCACCACTAAGGGGGGAGATACCTAGTCCACCACCTATCGAGATTGATTATCATGAAGAATTTAAAGTCAAGCATGTCCTAGATTTGAGAATATTTCAAGGAAGATTGAAGTACCTTGTTCATTGGAAAGGATATGACATCAACTATCGTACTTGAGGACCTATAGAAAACCTTTAGAAAATCAATGAAGGTTTGAGAATTTCAAACCAAAGAACATGACCACTCCTTGTGGAACTTGTTGCTTGAGAGGGAGGTCACTAGATTGTGACCTCTGACTAGCCTAGAGAGGATTTCATAATTATACTTTTGATTACAAGATCACCCACATAGGGAAAAATAATACAAGAATATGTAGCTTTATCAAGAAGTCCCCCAACCCCAAACTGATAGGTATGGATAATTGGACTAGAGATGATACAGGAGATCCCACAACCTGAGACCGTATATATGAAGCAAGGTATCTAGGTTACAAGATCTCCTTTAGGGAGATGAACTAGATACACGAAATAACTCAACACAATCTCATACTACAAGATCACTAGAGGACAAGGCAGGATGTACAAGATACTAGTTTAGACAAGAATAGAACAAAGAACAAGACTAGAACTCAAACTAGAACTTGGAAAGTACTTACTTGGAGATCAAGACTCCTTAAGCTCCCAAGACTAGCATTGGCAAGACTGAGGATGTATGTGGCCAAGCCCTCCTTATATAGGTTTTCAAGGATGGTTATCAAAGGTAGTTATCAAGGGTGTTTATGAATTGATGATGCCAACAATCTAATACATGACCTCCAAATGTTAGAATCTAGCAAGTAGACAATCGATCTTAGGGTCTTGGCATGTTCCAGATGGAGTGGGAGCATTAGTTTCTCGAAATTTGAACCAATCATGAGAAATAGAAAGTCATTTGATTGATGTTCAAGGTTTTCCTTTGTCCATGACACATATAACTTTTTATAGGAGAGGATCAAAGTTCTCTTGAAACTTAAAACTCCAAAGGTTGCCGATATTATGCAATAGGTAATCATATGTTGCAAAAATGACATACATAGACACTTCTTCATATGTTTTTTCTACAAGCCACACAACATGTATCAACCAAATGGATAAATTTTCTTATGTTTTAGGATTGAATCCTTTACTTTCTCATATAAATGGGCCTTAGTGGGGATCAAGAGATACTATGAATGAATTGATAGCTTGATTGTGGGATTAGCATTCGAGAATTCTCTATTCAAGGGAAATTTTTATATAATGAGTAAAGTATTAGAATAGTTTGGTTTTATATTTTATTGGAAAAAAAATGAAGAAATAGATTATGTACATGAATTAAAGGAAGATACCACAAAGTTTGAGGGGATTGACATCTCTTGGGCGGAAGAATAGATTCATATCCCTTGTATGGAAAAATGATTTTTGGCTTGCCTGCACAAAGAAATCATGAGATTTTATGTAGATAGTACTACAACTTTCCTTCGAAATTGGACTTGTTCCAATATTCTCATATCAACCATAATAACTGTCTCCATTGATGGCATTCCAAATATGTGCTAGACATACAATGGCCTCTCACATAGGGGATGGCGTCCAAGAGATGTCCTTTTTAAAAAAAAATTCAATATACTCTATGGCATCCCCTCCATATCTTAGCAGTTTCTAGAAAAAGACAAGAAGAGATGGCCTATGTATTCTCTACCTCTTATTTTAGGTCATGAAGGATAAAATCTTTTTTTTTTTTGCACTTTTAATGGTTTGATTGCCCTATTGCTGATGAAGTACATCAATATTTTTTTCCCCTTCATCAACAAGTGACAAAGACTATGGAATATGAGCTTCCACCAAATAAGGATTTAGTTATAACTCAATCCCTTATATAAAAAATAGATTGATTCTCTGAAAGAAATAATATGAAGGAGATTGTGTCATCATTTTTGTAGATATCCCTTATTGTTGATTGTCTATTTGATTTTTTGAAGGCCCATAACTTCTCCTTCCCATTCTTATGTTTCCCCCCAAGAAAACCCAATCATCATAAATTAGTCTAATTGCTAGATCAAAACATTTGAAGGAGATCCAATACTCGTTTTCGTCATCCAAATACCCCTATAGTCCTAAATGTGATTACACACATCACTAATGAAATATATCAACAAATCCCCCTTGGGAGTGATGCGGTGAACAAGGAGCTAGAAAAAAAATCATGTATAAGGAAGTGCCAAGCAATGTGGAAAGAGATAAATACACAAAAGGAAGTAAGCCCAAAGCTTTATGGAAAGCTTCAAACTTCTCTCGAGGATGAGCCTTTGTGAAAAGATGTGTAATGTTATCCTCTGTGGGCACATATGCCAAAACTGATCTCTCCAACAGAGAACCTCTCCCTCACATAATGATAATGCACCTCAATGTGCTTTGTGTGAGCATGGAACACAAGGTTCCTTGCAACTATTAATGTGCTCTGATTATCAGTGAAGATGGTGGTGGCAAAAGACTGACCAACACCCGAATCAGCCAAAAGGCATCTGAGCCACACACACTTGAAAGCTTCCCTATACTCAACCTCACAACTAGAAGTGGCCATAGTAGGTTGCATCTTTCTCAACCACGATATGCATGAGCTACCAAGCATGAAGCAAAAACAACTAGTGGACACACGAGTGTCCTATAAACCAACCTAGTTAGAGTCAAAAAAGGCATGCAAATATGGTGGTAGTGATCCCCCCTTGGGATAAACAATCCAAGTACTTGGGTACTATTCAAGTAGCGAAAGATGCACTTAACCACTTGTCAATGCTTGACACATGGGCAATGCATAAACCTGCTCATCTGAGAGATAAGAAACTAAATATCAAGCAAGTTATGCATAAGTAAATCAAGCATCCAGCAAGCTGCTGATAGAGAACAACATCAAATGCATCTCCAACATCATGAAGATTCAACTTCAACCTATTTCCATAGGAATGCAATAGGTTTGCAATATTCAAGGCCAAAATACTGCAATAATGTGTCAATATAGTTTTTTTCATGTAGAGCTATTCCACCATCAACTTGCATAAAATGAATGCGCAAATAATGATGCAAATGCCCCAAGTTCGACATCTCAAAAGAGGCATGCAAATCAGCCTTAAAATCAACAATATGCCTCTCATTAGGACCAATGAACAATATGTCATCAACATAGGCAACAATGATATGAAGCACATCATTTGCACGCTTAACAGATAAGATGCTCTCAGTTGGACTCTTCTCAAAACCATGTGCAATCAAGTAGGCATGTATCTTTTGCACAAAAGATATGAGCAGTGGCCATTTGGCATGTGGGTGCAAAGGTCTCATCAAAATCAATGCCTCTCTCTTGAGCATAACCTTTTGCAAAAAGCATAGCCTTATGCTTATTGATTGTTCCATCAGGTTTATGTTTTAGCTTGTATACCCATTTAGTCCGAATGGCCTTTTTGCCATGAGGAAAATCACATAAAGACCAAGTACCATTCTTCATAATAACATCATATTCTGATTGCATAATATCCATCCAATATTTTGAATTTTGTGCTTCATCAAAAGAAAGATGCTCATTCTCATCACAAAAGCTAGAGGCACACATAACATAGCAATCTGATGCAAAATAAGCACTATGAGAGCCTAAACGAGTACAATATGATAGAGGTGCATCTAATTTGCCGTCTCATAAAGTTTGCACCAACCATTTAGGCATAATTTTTGGCTCCTCTATATCAATAATCTTATCGACAAGTGCATCATGTAAATATGCATCAGAAATGGAATGATCTACATAATCATGTGAAACCTATAGAGGCTTAGAAATTGCCTCATTTGGACCAACCCTTGACTATCCACCTATAAAAAGAGGAAGCAAAGTGTCATACACATCTTTTGAGCTAACTAATGTCTCGTTAGTACATGAAAATAATGGTTGAATTGCATCTTCCACAAAAACATCACGACTAACCAAAATGCATTTAGTCTGTGGATAATACAAACGACAACCTTTTCTTTCAGAATTGTACCCAACAAACATACATTTTATTGCTTTATCATCCAATTTTCTGCATTGTTGTTCAGACACTAATGCATATGCTAGACAACCAAAAACATGCAGATGAGCAATAGATGTCTTGTGACCATGCCAAGCCTCATATGGAGTGATACATTGCAGTGCTTTGGTGGGACACCTATTAAGTACATATGTTGCACACATAACAGTCTCAAGCTAGAAGCTATGTGGTAAAGCCTGACTTTTGTCCATACAGCTTGCCATCTCCATGAGAGACCTTTTCTTTCTTTTAGTAACTCCATTTTGTTGAGGTGTATATGGCACTGTACATTGATGTTTTATCCCACATTCAACGAGAAATGCATTAAAATCAAAAGACATGTATTCCCCCCCTTGATCAGAATGAAGGGCGCCCATTTTACATACTAAAATTTTTTTGCCAAAGCTAGAAATTGTTTGAAGCACATAAAAATTTTGGACTTTGCTTTCAATGGATACACCCATGCATGCCTGGAAAAACCAGTAATAAAATTCATGAAGTAAAGGTAGTTCCCAAAAGAAGGTGTCTTCATAGGATCACAAACATCACTGTGAACAAGCTATAATTTTTTAGTAGCTCGAACTGAACCATCTTTTGGGAAGGAGGAATGCTGCATTTTGCCCAAAATATAGCCTTCATAATACAAGTCTAGTAGATCTTGATTGGATATTTACTTTAACTTTTTTGAGATGTAGACGTTTTTTTGCATAGAGGTATGTAGTCACTAGCCATGGCTAAAAGCAATTATATATTCCATATGTTGGCTATTGGGATAAGTTAAATGGTTCTAATTACCCATTGTGGACATACATGATGCATCATGTATTGGTAGAAAAGGCTTGTGAAATATTGTGCAAGGTGTTGAAATATGTCCTCTTACACTTGTAAATACAGTGATAGTGTGATGCAAGTGGCGTTGAAGATGATGATCTAAAATTCATGCCCCTATTGTGGTTCCTATTGCACCTAATATAGAGCAGCTTTCTTGGGATGGTAGAGATGCACAAACACATGCATTGAAGATTTTTCTATCAAACATGCCATTATCCCTCACATTTGCTCATGCAAAACAAAATACAATGCTTGGGATATTCTTACCACACTAAAGCAAGGAATGAGGCTTGTGTTGATTACCTTTGAAAATAGTTGGAGAATGAGCATATGGATGAAGGAGATTCAATGGACACTTTTCTGACAAAGATCAAAGATTTGAAAGAGCAATTGATTTCTACTGATGAAATCTTGTTAGATGGTCCACTTGTATAAATTATTCTTAATGTCCTTCTAGTTTCTTATCAGATTTAGTCTATGTTTCACTATAGGAAGATCAATCTAGATAGAACATGTCAACTATGCATGTTTAATATCAAGCTAAGATGACAAAGGTAAATGGGGCTCTTCTATTAGTAAACAAAAAACCTCTAATGTTGCACAATCCAAGAAGGAAGACAGAGATGACAAGAAAATAAAAGAGTAAAAATAATTTTGCAAGTATTCTGAGGTAAATGATCATGTCATTAAGAGTTATCCTAAAGTGGTTGCAAAAGATGCAAAGAAGAAATGTTGATATATTTAGGTAGTGATGTGTGTGAACACATTAGGTCCGCCGGGGCACTTTTTTGCCTCTTTAGGAGGTTTTTTCCCCTGGATTGTATATATGCCTATAGCCCTAATGGGTTACTTATATTTGTACATTCTAGTGGTAATACATTCAATATTGTGTGTTGTGCTCCAAGCTTCTTCTTTGATGTGTTGTTCGTGTGCTTCCAAAGACCTCAAACTCCAACAATTGGTATCAGAACAGGTCGTTGCTTCATCTAGGGCATCGTTGACACCCCTCCGATCACAGTCAGCATGTAAAATGGGCACCCTCCATTCTGACCAAGGGGAGAATATATGTCTTCTGATTTTAATGCATGTCTAGTTGAATGTGGAATAAAACATCAATGTATAATGCCATATACACATCAAGAAAATGGAGTTGCTGAACAGAAGAACATGTCACTCATGACGATGGCGAGGTGCATGGTCAAGATTCAGGCTTTACCATATAATTTATGGCTTGAGGCTATGATGTGTGCAACATGTGTACTTAATAAGTGTCCCACTAAAGCATTGCAGTCTATCACTCCATATGAGGCTTGGCATGGTTGCAAGCCATCTCTTGCTCACCTACATGTTTTTGGTTGTTTGGCATATGCATTACTGTCTGAACAACAACACAAGAAATTGGATGATAAAGCCGTGAAATGTATTTTTGTTGGGTATAGTTCTAAAAGCAAAAGCTATTGTTTTTATCATCCACACACACACTAAATGCATTTTGGTTAGCCATGATGTTGTTTTTGTGGAAGATGCTATTTAGCCATTACTTTCATGTACTAAGGAGACATCAGTTAGCTCCAAAGACATCTATGACACTTTGCTTCCTCTTTTTATAGGTGGACAGTCTAGTGCTGGTCCTAATGAGGCAACCTCTTAGTCTTTACAGGTTTCATGTGATGATTTAGATCATTCCATTTCTTATGAAGATTTACATGATGCACTTGTTGATGAGAGAGGTGATATTGAGGAGGCAAAAAATATGCCAAAATGGCTAGTGGAGACTCTACGTGACAACAAATTAGATGCATCTCTATCATATCATACTCATTCATGCTTTCATAGTGCTTCTTTTGCATTAGATTGCTATGCTATGGCTGACTCTAGTCTCTGTGATGAGAATGAGCCAGTTTCGTTTAATGAAGTCAGGGAGAGGTTCCCTGTTGGAGAAATCAGTTTGGCATATGTGCCCACATAGGAGAACATTGTATACCTTTTCACAAAGGCTCTATCTCGGGAGAAGTTTGAAGCTTTTTGCAAAGCTTTGGGCTTACTTCCTTTTGTGGATTGATTCCACATAGCTTGGCACTTCCTTATACATGAGTGCAAGCTCCTTGTTCATCACATCACTCCCAGGGGGGATTCGTTGATGTATTTAGGTAGTGATGTGTGTGAACACACTAGGACCGTCGGGACACTTTTTCCCCTCTTTAAGAGGTTTTTTCCCTCGACTTGTATATATGCCTATAGCCCTGATAGGTTATTTATCTTTGTACATTCTAGTGGTAATACATTCAATATTGTGTCTTGTGCTCCAAGCTTCTTCTTCTTCCTTGTGTTGTTCGCATGCTTCCATAGACCTCAAACTCCAACAAGAAAGAGGTTGCAATGGTTGTTGCATAGGCCTCTACACCTAAAACAGAGTCTGCTAACCTTATTTAGAATGAATAATGGGAATTCCCTACTCATTATAGCTATGAACCATCTTGTCATGAGTAGTGTATATTTATAGTAGACTTTGATGTTTGGTATTTTGGTAGTGGTGCAACTAGACATATTACCTTGTAGCATAGTTTCTTCACTTCATTTGACCTAGATCCTACATGGAATACTATCACATGTGCTAGCAAATCCTCTTATCCTATCATAGGAGATGGAAAGAACATTCTTACTACTCTTGATGGTAGTTCATGCTGGCAGATGCCTTATATGTGCCAAGGATCAAGAAAGATCTAGTGTGAGTTTCAACACTAGCCAAATTGGCTTGGTCATTAAATTTGTTGATCACAAATGTCTGCGTCATGATCTCTCATGAAATCTGAGAATGATTCAACATGTGTGATTCATGATTCTTAGACTATTTCATATGCAAAACTTTTGCATGCATGCTTCGGTCATCCAATTTTTTCTAATTTGCTTTGCATGCAAAAATCTAAAATGGTGTCCTCTTTGCCCAAAATTGAGGTACCTCTTAGGAGTTCCAATGAGTGCTATATTTTGGGTAACATGCATACTTCTTCCTTCCCCAAAGATGGTTCGACTAGAGTTGCACAAAAATTGCAGCTTGCTCATAGTGATGTTTGTGGTTTCATGCAGACACCTTCATTTGGGAACTACATATACTTCATGACTTTCATTGATTATATTTCTAGGCATGCATGGGTATATCCATTGAAAGAGAAGTCCAAAGTATTTATGTGATTTAATGAGTTCCTGATTATGGCTAGAAATTTATCAGCATGTAAAATGGGCACTCTCCATTTTGATCGAGGGGGAAGTATATGTCTTCTGAGTTTAATGCATTTTTGGTCAAGCATGGGATAAAACATTAGTGTACAATGCAATATATACCTCAACAAAATGGTGTTGTTGAGAGGAAGAATAAGTCTCACATGGAAACGACAAGGTGTATGGTCAAGAGTCAAGCTTTACCACATATCTTTTGGCTTGAGGTTTTTATGTGTGCAACACATGTACCTAACAGGTGTCTCATCAAAGCATTGCAAATCTATCACTTCATATGAGGCTTGGCATGCAAGCTATCCATTGCTCATTTGCATGTTTGTTATAGTTTGGAATATGTATTAGTGCTTGAACAACAACACAAAAAATTGGATATGTTTTTTTTATATAACTTTAAAAGCAAAGGTTGCTGACTATATCATCCATATACTAAATGCATTTTGGTTAGTAGTGATGTTGTTTATGTGGAAGATGAAATTCAGCCCTTAATTTCATGTACTAAGGAGACATCAATGAACTTAAAGGATATGTATGACACTTTGCTTCCTCTTTTTACAGGTGGATAGTCAAATGTTTCACTTAGTGAGGCAATTTCTCAACCTTTTTAGGTTGCAAATGATGATGATGCAAATCATTTTGTTGTTTATATAGATTTACATGATGCACTTATTGATGAGAGAGCTAACATGGAAGAGGCAAAAACTATGCCTAAATGGATGGTGCATACTTTGAGAGATAACAAGTTAGATGCACCTTTGTCATATCATACTTGTTCATGCTCTCGTAATGCTTCTTTTGCATTAGATTGTTATACAATGGGTATCTTTAGTATTTATGATGAGAATGAGTTTGTTTTTTTTAATGAAGAACAAGATTTAAACAAATGCATGGTTGCTATGCAATCATAATATGATGCTATTATGAAGAACGATACTTAGTCTTTATGTGAATTTCCCCCATATAAAAATGCCATTGGCACTAAATGGGTATACAATCTAAAACGTAAGCCTGATGGAATAGTTGATACGTATAAGGCTAGGCTTGTTGCCAAAGGTTATGCTCAAGAGAAGGACATTCGATTTGATGAAACCTTTGTTCCCACATGCCAAATGACCATCATTCATAGCATTTGCGCACTTGAAGCTCATCATGTTGAAATGTATATCAATTGGACAATAAAATTGCACTTTTGAATGGTGATTTAGATGAAGAAGTGTATGTACTTTAGACTTGTGGTTTTGTGTAGAAAGGCATGATAACAAAGTATTTAGGTTGAAAAAGGCATTGTAGGAGCAAGCACCGTCTGTTTGGTATGGAAAGATACCAACCTACTTGCTAGGACATGAATTTGAGAATAGTCCAAATGAGAGCACCTTATATGTTAAGCATACAAATGATGCACCTCTAATCATTGTTGTATATATGATGATATGATGTTCACTAGACCTATTAAGAAGCATATTTTTGAATTTAGGTTGATTTGAATGCCTCTTTTGGGATGTCAAATTTGGGGCATTTGCACCATTATTTGGGCATTCACTCTATGAAAGTTGATGGTGGAATAACACTATGTCAAACACAATACATTGACACATTATTGTAGTGTTTTGGCCTTGAATATTGCAAATGTTGTGAGGAACCCTGTGTTCCATTCTCACACAAAGCACATTGAGGTGCACTATCATTATGTTAGGGAGAGACTCCTTGTTAGAGAGATCAATTTTTCTTACGTGTCCACATAGGATAATGGCACACACCTTTTTGTAAAGGTTCTACATAGGGAGAAGGTTGAAGATTTTCACAAAGGTTTGGGCTTAATTCCTTTTGTGGATTGATTTCATTCCACATAGCTTGGTACATTCACTTGGTAATACACTCAGTGTTGTGCTGTGGTGCAAGCTTCTTCTTCTTCCTTGTGTTATTTGCATACTTTTGTAGTCTCAAAATCCTAAACTTGTTGAAGTCAAGATGTTTGTGCATTATATTAACTTTCTTCCAAGTGTGCTATAAAGATCAAACCAAATCAAATCTCACTTGCTTTATTTTGAAGTGAGAAATCAAAAGCATAAGAAAACCAATGTCATCGAAATCAGCCATAAGGTATCTGAGCCACACACACTCAATAGTTGCTGTGAAAGCTTCCCTATAATTAGCCTCACAACTGGAAGTGGCCATAGTAGGTTGCTTCTTGCTCAACCAAGATATACATGAGCTACCAAGCATGAAGCAAAAGCCACTAGTGGACACACGAGTGTCATGACAACCGGCCCAATTAGAGTCAGAAAAAGCATGTAACTCTGGCGATAGTGATCCCCCCTTGGGATAACACAATCCAAGTAGCCGAGTACCACTCAAGTAGCGAAAGATGCACTTAACTATCTGCCAATGCTTAACACCTCGGTAATGCATAAACCTGTTTATTTATGAGATAGAAAACTAAATATCTAGCCGAGTAATGCATACATAAATCAAGCATCCAACAACTTACTGATAGAGAACAACATCAAATGCATCTCCAAACATCATGAAGACTCAATCATAAACATGTCTCCATAGAAGTGGCAATAGGTTTGCAGTCTTCAAGGCTAAAACATTGCAATAATATGTTAATATATTTTGTTTGACACAAAGCTATTTGCCATCAGCATGCATAAATTGAATGCCCAAATAATGATGCAAATGCCCCAAATTTGACATCTCAAATGAGGCATGCAGATCAACCTTAAAATCAGCAATATGCTTCTCATGAGGACTAGTGAGCAACATGTCATCAACACAGACAACAATGATCAAAAGCACATCCTTTGCATGCGTAGCATATAAGGTGCTCTCAGTTGGATTGTTCTCAAAACCATGTGCAATCAGGTAGGCATGTATCTTTTCATACCAAGCACATGGTGCTTGCTTCAAACCATATAATGCCTTTTTCAACTTGCACACTTGGTTTTCATGCCCTTTCTGCACAAAGCCACGGGGCTAAAAAACATACACTTCTTCATGCACCATTTAGAAATGCAATTTTAATGTCCAACTGATGTACATTCCAACCATGATGAGCTGCAAGTGCACAGATGCTACAAACAGTAGTCATTCGGAATGTAGGAGCAAAGTTCTCATCAAAATCAATGCCTCTTTCTTGAGCATAACCCTTTGCAACAAAGCCTAGCGCTATACCTATCAACTGTTCCATCATGCTTATGCTTTAGCTTGTATACCCACTTAGTGCCAACGTCCTTCTTGCTAGAAGGCAAGTCACATAAAGAACAGGTACCATTCTTCATTATAACATCATATTTAGATTGCATAGAAGCCATCCAATTTTTAGAAATTCAATGAGCAAAAATTATGAAACCTCCAAGAAAATAAAACATAAAATCAATAAAAACTAATAAGCTCTTTAAACCATATTACTCCTTCCTTATCTTAATTATGATCCCTCCATCTTTTAGGGTTTACCTCATACTTATGGAAAACCTACTCCCATTTTTATTTTTATTTCGTATTTAATGCCACATTTATGCCAAAGGATTAAACATATTTTTTCTCTCTAATCCCTTATAGTTTTACTCTTTCATTTTCTCTTCTATAGAAATCTCTATATATTCAATTTCATTTCTTTAGACAATTGATCTTAGAGCTCAAGGCAACAAGACAGTATTTCGAGCAGACCAAATTCTTTGATGCACTTTTGCCATGAAAATTGGTATTGTCCACAATGGTTCAAAAGTAAAACTGGTAATCTCCATCGAGGAGGGAAACTCTTTTCATTTTCTTACTTGTATCATCATGCACCACCCTTCATTATGGTGTAAGTAAGTTGGGCAAGAAAGGAAGCTTTGCTGAATATAAAATTTTTTAGCATGAATGGTTCAATAAGGAATCCATTAATCTTCACTCTACTTCTAGCATCACCCAATTAGGATATCATCATGTTGAAAAACCTCTTTTCAATCCATTATGTAAGAGACAATGTAACAAGTAAAACCATTTTGACCTATTATAAACCTTGAAGAATGTAGCATGTTAGTTTGTCTTATTCGCATACTCAATCTATTCCCACATATCCACATGGCTCCTAAGGTAAATCTTCCTTTGATGGAATCTTTTTGTTCCTTCTCATTCCATGAATTAATGAGACAATTGTTATATGTCATATGTTGCATGGTAAGAGTTGCAATTGGCTTTAAAATTTCCAGTATTTATTTATCCTCTTTTTGTGGTCAAATTTAATGACACCTTTAGTCATGCTCATAAAAAATGTGCTAAATTTGAATTCTTCTCTCCAAACTTTAGAGAAAAAAAAAGTACACCACTTGAAAAATCTTATAGCAACCTTCGCTATTTTTGAACAAAAGCATATCAATTTCCTAATTTAAAACACATTTTTTAGTAAATTGGAGCATATATTAAAACATAGCATTTTATTTGATTCATTAAATGCTTCCAACAAACTTGGTGGGCATGGTTCAATGTTGACACTCTTGGCTTTGCCTCATGGGTGAAGATAAGGGTTTAGAATCTCGCATGGGGTTGGGTTGGATGTCTCAACATTCTCGATAGACTATATTGAGTTACATTTTATCACCTCTTATCTTGTGAAGAACCCTTGGATCGGTTGCCTTCATATGGTTGTTGCCTCTCCTTTGCGAGATACAAGATTCCCATTAATATTATGCCTGTTCTTAAAAAAAAAAAGTACGGGGAAAGACCAAGCGAGAGTTTACCCCTAGCGAGTCCATCTCACTGGCGAAGCTGAGTTGGTTGCCCTCACGAGAGACAGAACTATGGCGTCAAGGGCTTCTCTTGTAAAATGCGTAGCTTCTTCGTGCAGTAGGGCAGCAAGCCGTCGCTCCGTTCCTGTTGTCAACAGACTGGGTACCATCAGGAATTCATCAAGTGCTCCCTCATCTCGTTTCTTCCGGTAAGTTTTGTGTCTCGTTTGCCAATTGTATTTTCGAACAAGGACAGGTATTTTGATTTATTATCTTGTAGTTTAAATACATATGGATCGATAGATGATGGGTGGATTGATGTTTATGTGAGTAGAGAAGATCTGTAACTGAGAGAAAAGGAAAGTGGGTACATAAAACGACTAGAATCAGAAGAAAAAATCTAGATGCAATTGTCTTAGATGAATCTCTTTTGGCCTACACTAATATATGTTTCTCAAGGAGTGAAGTGTGTGTGTGTGTACACACACACACACACACATATATATACATACATACATACATACATACACACACACATACATATATATATATATATATATATATATATATATATATATATATATATATATATATATATATATATATATATATATATAGATAGATAGATAGATAGATAGATAGATAGATAGATAGATAGATAGATAGATAGATAGATAGATAGATAGATAGATATAGATAGATATAGATAGATATAGATAGATAGATAGATAGATAGATAGATAGAGAGAGAGAGAGAGAGAGAGAGAGAGAGAGAGAGAGAGAGAGAGAGAGAGAGAGAGAGAGAGAGAGAGAGAGAGAGAGAGAGAGAGAGACTTCACTCTATTGCCCACACTTTATGGCATGTACGATCCATAGTTTACTACATCACTATTGGGGAAGAGCATCAATTTTTCTTAGCTTTGGGTTTGTTGAAAACCTGTTAAGTATTAACTTAATCGTGTTGAAAATTTGCTAAAGTTTACATTTACCTATAGGTAAACTAACACTTCTAACAAGTAAACATGCGATAGTTTACCATGTTTTCGTTTTAACGTTTATTGTTAGATAACGGGCTTGTCAATTTGAGTTGATGCATGGGTGCCTGCTATTGGAAAACAATGTGAGAATGTCCCAAAATTGCAATAAATCAACCAATCCTTATTTTAGGACTTAGCCAAAATTTGTTCAAATATGGTCAAAATTTTTTATGACACCATTTGAAAGTACTCATTAAGAGCTTTCTAATGATATAAAAGACTTTACCATTTGGCTTTAGTTTGAACTCCAAAAGACTAACCCTAATTCTGGTTTTCACCTACTTTTTGCCAAAAGCAACCCTAAAAGCACCTCAAAAGCCCAAAAGATAGGCACAAGTGCTTTTCAAATTATGTGCATAGCTTTTCAATGGTAGGAGCTTGCTTTGTTTGCTTTTAGAGAAAATTGGATGTGCTTTAATGGGAAGGCGCCTTGCTTTTAAGGTCATAGCTATGCTAAGAACAATCTGATTAGCCCTTCTTCAAATCCATCAAGAGCAATCAATCTAGATTAAGGATCAAGCAATCTAGAAGCTAGTTTAGTTAAGCTCTTGGATTATAAGCTAAGAGGACTCAAGGAGGAGTACATGTAGATTTGAATGAGTTTGGATCAGCATACCCTTGTTCTTCTTCTCACATTTATCGTGTGCATGCTGATTTTGGAGAGAAGTATTATCTACATTAGAGTTTCTTCTTGTGCTTCCTTTGTACCAGGCCTTGGCCAATTACTTCAACACTAGGAGGAACAATTGCTTTTGCTCTACATTAGAAGAGACCTAATTTTTGTGTACGGTTTGTTGTTTCACT
>CM035414.1:123245165-123247665 GCA_020310875.1 Ceratopteris richardii
ACATCTATATCTCTCTCTCTCAATCTCTCTCTCTCTCTCTCTATATATATATATATATATGCATCATGTATGTATGTATGTATGTATGTATGTATGTATATATATATATGTGTGTGTGTGTGTATGTATGTATGTATGCATGTTGGAAACAATGTCCTATGGTCCATGGTCGGAATTCCTCTGGAGTTTATTTTCAGAAAAAAATTGGCGACGGAGTGTTTTTCGCGTTGCGTCAATTCGGCACCGATAACTTTTCAATTCGAAAATCCGATGCAATAAGCGATAAGTGCTTTTCATGGTGTGCTTTTAAAAGCCTACAGGGCGATAATAGAATAGCCAAGCTCATTGTTTAAAGCATCAACTCAAGGATCTCTCAAGTGCTCAACGCTAAGGAGAGGAGGTGATCAAGATCTTGGAGAAGATCTTTGGAGGCCATCTTGGAGGGAGTGTTCACATACACTCTTTGAGGAGTTGTGATCTACGTCTTGGTGATTATTTGGAGGAGATTCTGCCAGCTTACCATCAACATACATTGTTGAGTTACTGTGAGTAGCAAGTCTATTTTCGTTCTTACTTGCTAGGTCACTCGTTTCTGATTTAGGTTGATCAAAATTTGGGTTTGCTGTACAACAGCTCTATACTGTTCTTATCTTCCATATTCTCATACACGCACACATTCTTCATATCTCTTAGGCACACAATCTCTTGTATCTAGTTCCTACTTCTGCCTAGATACAGATATTGTCAGTTTGTATCATATACACACATTGTAATTTGACATTCATATATAAGATAGTGTAGGTGAGCCTCATAGCTTACCGTTACACTTGAAATCTAGTTTATTCTCTCTCTATCTCTCACTCATCTATTTTTGAGTCTTAAGGTGTGAATGTTAAGGTTCATCTGTTGGAAGATCCTGTAAGCTATGGGAGTCAAGAGGCATATTATACCTCAAATCAGGTCTTGCAGAACCTCTCGTCAGGCTTGGTTGGAGTTAGAGAATCTCTATCAGAGAAGAAACCCTGCTAGGAAAGCTCATCTAAGGAGGCAACTAGCCAACACAAGGATGAAAGTTGGTGAATCGGTTCATACACACATTTTGAAGCTTAAAGATTTGCGAGATCTGTTACTAAATGTTGGAGTCGACATTTCAGATGAAGAGATGGCAAAGACACTTCTAAACTCACTTCCATCTACATACCGTGCTTTTGTTACTTCTTTATCTCTCTGTACAAGAGAGAGAGAAATTTCATTTGAAGAGCTACAATTCCTATTACTTCAAGATGAAGATCAACAAAAGGGTATGGAAGAGAATGATGAAGCCATGTTATCATCGTCAAAGGGAAAGAAGAACAAGGAGACAAAGAAGGAGAGCAATCCAAGAAGGAAACAAAATCTTCGACTACATCTGATTCAAAGAAAGGAGTATGCCATTACAGCAAGAAGCCAGGTCATTTCATAGCAGAATGCAGAGCAAGAATTTTCAATGAGAAGAAGAAAGGATCAGGTAATAGTGTTGAAGATGATCCAAAACCTAAATCTTCAAAGGTAGATTCATATGCATGTGCTACTATTGAAGAGATATTTTTTGATCAGGGAGCGTTCAATGCAATCTCAGATAATCCTTGGATTTTTGATTCTGGAGCTACTAAGCATATGACAGGTTGCAGAAAGGTATTTTCTTCCCTTTCTAACTCTTCAGATAGAAGAGTGATTATTATCGATGGTCATGACTTGGATGTTGGTGTTGCAGAGTGAACTTTAAGTCCAAAGCATGTGGAAATTTCACAATTTCTAATGTTCTTTATGTTCCAGAAATAAAGAAGAATTTGCTCTCTATCTAGACTTTCTTATCAGATGGTTATAAAGTTGTTTTTGAGAAAGATTCATGTCAGATCCTCTCACCTCATGAGGAGCATTTTCTACTTCAAGGTGAAAATAGAAGTGGCAGGTTTGTGTTATCCAAAATTAGTTATGCTAATTTTGCTAGGTCTACTACACCTAAGGAGAACATGAAGTTATGGCATGCTAGATTTGGTCATTTCAGTTACACAACTCTCAAGCATATCAAAGATCAAGGTATGGTGGAGAGTTTGCCTACCTTTGCTTTACAAGATGATGCAGAGTCATGTGAAGGATGTCTTGAAGGAAAGCTTCACAAACTACCTTTCAAGAAACATGGATTTATCACGGCCACAAGGAAGTTGCAGATCATACATTCAGATATGAATGGTATGAGGAGTACAGATTGCATTCAAGGTTACAGGTACTTTGTTATGTTCATAGATGATTTCCCAAGATATTCATGGATTTATGGTCTTAAAGTGAAGTAAGAGGTTTTTCCTACTTTCGAGAAGTTCTTAGCTATGGTTGAAAATGAAAGTCAATCAAAGATCCAGATTTTGAGAAGTGATAGAGGAGGAGAGTACATGTCAAAAGACTTTAAGTCTTTTAGAAGACAAAGGTATCTCTCATCAACTCATTATTGCTTACACGCCAA
>CM035414.1:123252665-123255165 GCA_020310875.1 Ceratopteris richardii
ATCATAAGTTACAATCAAGTTAGAACAGCTATGCTCTTGTCTAGGTTTTTCAACTTTGCTTTATCACTTTGTCACTATGTGTGTGGAAGAGACGTGGGAGGTCTTCAAAGTGCAGTATGTGGCATCTTCTACCTAGCATGGTTGATGTTGCGTGCTTGTGCATTAGTGTGTTATGCCATATGTGGCATGGAGAAGCACCTTGTCACTTTAGTACAGGTGAGTATACATACAAATCCAGGACTTCCACACATTTCCTTGCAGCAGCTTTTTACTGAGCAGACATACCAAAGTTGAGTTTCTTCTAGGATGTTTTATTCTTCTATATATAGAAGATTATCTGAAACAGGGTGATATGGAATGTTGTGGGTTATTCTCAGTGGGCAAGGAATACATGTACAATGAAACACACATGAATAGTGGGTTTCTTGGAGTTTCAATGGGTCTTGATTTCCTGTTCCTAGAAAATACATTTATGAAGGAATATCTGATTCTTCGAATTTTTTCATGAGTGGTTAATAGATTTAGGTTCTTTCTAATTATGTGGAATGGAATCAGCGGCTGAACTTTAAATTAGAAAGAACTTAGTGTGCATCCTGCCAATTTGACTGCTCGTTTCTATTTAGCTTCATCAAGTTCTTGAAATTCTTGAATGCTAATGGAGATCTTGAATGTTTTTCTGTATAAATTTCTTTGATTGTTCTTTCTTTGAATTTCACAGGGTTGTTGATTAGAAGTTAAGTTTGTAAATGTCGGGCATGATTACCTATCTCTCCATTCCTTATTGGGCACTTTCCTTATCAGTGGGATGTCAGAGTATTTGATCGATATTATGCATGATGGGGCTGATGGTTATATTGTTTTCTGGTTGGCTTGCATGAGCTAACTGTACTTTCGTTCAGGACACATTTGGATCCTACCTGGTTTCATCTATTTATGTATTCTCACTTATTCCTACATTCAACAAGGAAAACTTTAGCGATTTTCTTAGTTTTATATTTTAATTTGAGTGTTGTCTCCTTGAAATGGGGCCATTCTCTACCATTTACATAATACTCGAGTCCTGTGCAGTTTTCTACAGCTTTCAGATTAAAAATAGTTACAATGAATTGGTTTTTTTGGTTCTTTTCTGCATTTGGGTCGTTTCTCCTTTTGTGTGCTATTGGCTACTTTGCTTTATTCAACACAGCGTGAGTAGCAGGTTATATTCTTACATGCTTTTTCATTATATATTTTTTTTCCCCCTCCCCCATTATCATGCTCTTTTCATTTATATTCAACAGAGTTTGAGAGGATGTCTGGCACATAATTGCCCGTTGTCAACAGTCATTTCTTTCCTCATGCTCCCTTTTGGTTTATTTTGATTTTTGCATGGATACATGTTCAATAAATGAAGGGATCTCTGTTAGACACTAAATGAACACTTTTTTCTATCAGTGCTTCTCTCTCTGCTAGCTTCATAGCTCTCTTTTTTGAACTAATAATTTTTTTGTTGTGGCTTCTGCAGCTTACGAGGGGCTCTTGTGGGATTGCAGTCACAGCAACCATTGCACTCGACTATTGCGAATTCTCTATTTGTGTCAAGATTAAGCTTTGGAACCTATGATGTTTTGTTTCTTCGAGGTTACTGACTGCATATTCTTGATGTTTCGATGCATGTTCTCTTGAAGCATGTAATGGTGCAATTATTTGTACAATTTTTACTGTCTTTATCAATGGCATGAGTGGTCAAATAAAGTTAAATTAAATCATGAAAACTATATGGTTACTTAAATAATTTAAGTTGCTTGCCATATATTGATGGCCTTTGTTGTACATATCTTTTTGCCTAACCTCCAGTCATCAGCTTGGAATGCTTGTGTGTCCATCCCACTGGTTCATAGACGAATAAATCACACATTATCATACATCAACAGTATTATCTCTACAGGCATTAAAATGTGCTCATACTTATGCTTCAATAATTTCTTATCACAGCATTGGAGAATCCTGAGTTCATGGATGAATGAATATCACAATTACAGTTTCTAAAGAAAAGTGCAATTTCATTTGCATGTAGACAGTCATCATATTCTTTGTGGGAAATGTATCATGTATATAGATCAGAAACAACTATGGAGATACGCCTTTCCTGCTCTGAATGTCAACACATAAGTCGAATCTTACAACATTTGTAGCGCCGTCCCAAGCATTTAGTCAAGAATCAATTCAACAGTCATAGAATGATGAAAGATGATAGTTGTTATAGAACGTGTGTGATGCTCAGTTCTCTGAGCGCAATGTATACAACACACGAAATAGCAAATGTATGTGTTCAACGTTGAGCATCACTTTTGATTTCTCTGTAAGAAAATGACCTGAAAAGATTCGACATAACCTTGTCAAGGAGATGCAGCTGATCGACAAAAGAAAGGCAGAAGCGGAAGAGACATGAAGTTGTTTGCAAATTGCGTGGACAAGGTTTTTGGAGTGCTGCACATCACTTCTTACTTGGGGAGAGAGA
>CM035414.1:123265165-123305165 GCA_020310875.1 Ceratopteris richardii
GTCGTATGCATTATTATAATTGGCCTTTGGAGAGTAGTATCTCCCTCTTCCATTTTAGTTCTGAGGCACCCTTCTTCTTTATGCAGCCTCTTGCTGTTCCCTTGCACAGATAAAATGGCAAAGTTTTTATGCATCCAAGTTTGGATTTTCTCATGTTTTCTTTCATGTCTATGACTCAAAGCAGAGGAGTCTTGTTCACAAATTCAAGTGACCAGTGGGATGGTCAGATAATTATTTTTGATTGAACCGAAAGCTATTCTTTCTTAAATGTAGTTCATTTTTCAATTATATCTGATGTCATTTTGAAGTACATGCCAGCAGCCTCTTTGAGCACAACTGCTCGTGCTACACACTTGAGTAAAGAGTACATGAGTTCCACAATATTCTCTTTAGCAAAGAGTACATGAGTTTCATGACTATCTATGATTTCAGTGGGAACTTAAAGATGCATGTTTAAAGTTCTAGTTATTAATTTCGTTATTCAATTAAGTACTTGGGAAAAAAAGATAAAACATGTGTACCTTGTTTGAATGATGTAAGTGATTGTTTTCCGTGCCTTTGACCATTGATTTATCTATGTTAAAACAATTTAAGCAGGTGAGAAGCCAGCCTGAGTTTGTACATCTCATCAAATAAAAGGTATAACTGTTTGTCCAATTAGCCGGGGATTCATCAAGGATCCAATCTTTGCAGTTACTGATGGGCACTTTCATCATACTTTGTCAGGTTGATGGGAGCTGTGCTTATCATTGGCCTCAGATCATTTGGAACCTGGGTACTGGTGGACATAATGTGAAAAAGGCGGTATGGTTTTGAGCCTTTGGATGACAGTGTCAACAGCTGAAATAGGCTTTGTAAAACAATGCTCCAAAACCTTTAGGTGTTGATTATGCCACAAAAAATGAGTAATATTGGATTATTTGAGATTAGATGGTTTTTGTAGATTCAATCAACAGAATATTCAAGCAGATTATTTTCAGGGAATAACACTTCGCCTTTGAGTGAATTTTGAGGTTGTACTCTTGCCCCACTAAAACTGACAAGTTTTAAATAACCTTTGGTGCATTAGGTTTAAGGTGGAATAAGGGACCTGTATGCATAGTATGACCAAGGTATTTAAATAGAGATTTGATTGTTTAAATTGTTTAAATAAATAAAATTGAGGTTTTTATCCCTTCGAAGAGGTTTTTATTTAATAACATATTTCACACATGCATCACATATAGTAATACATACAACATTATAACATCAAGATGTAGAACTCTACATAGTATCTGAATAAAATGGTCGACACACAAGCATAAAAGAAGTGCACATATACCAAGTCTACCCTGAGTATGTATAATAAAAAAGATCGTGGTAAAAATTGTTATAGAGATTTAAATCGGGAATGATTTAAAAGATCTTTATTTTGAGCAAAGAATCGCGATTTTGTCATTCTATGTCTGTATGTGGAAGCAACAGTGCTGGTAAAATGAAGGGTGTGGTCATTAAATTGTCAAGTACCACTTTGTTAGTTCATGGTGTTGATTTGATGGTAACACAAATAAAGAATTATAATAGACCTTATATACGTCATCCACTGCCACAATCTTATATTTTTCGCTTATGAGACTGTATCAAATGGTGATTCTTTGATGCATCAGAAAAGCCTGTGCAATGTCTAATTCTTTCAGTTTGCCTTTGCTCACTGGTCCAAAGAAATCACTTGCTTACTTTGAAAGTGTTTTTTTTTTTCACTTAGTATTGAGTTGGCTGTGTAAACTAGTCTTTCATGGATTTTTTAGTATAAGTTGGGGCTGTCTATCAGGTCAAATCTAAGAAGGTAACGTTGGCTATTAAGAAATTTAATCTGTATCCCTATATTTGTGTCAAAACCCTTACCAAGCTTTTTACAACTTGGAGCTATTCTGGCAATCTGATGACCATATATGTCGATTCTTGCTTCATAATCACATTTATGTGAAGGCTTTATGGATTCTCCTGGCCACTTTATGTGAAGACCATATGGTTTCTTCTGGTCACATATATAGCTTTTGACAATTTGAGTATAGTGTATGCTGAATTTTGACCGATGGTTTCATGGAGCTAGAGGCTAGATGTAGTAGTTCGATTGGTTCTGTACTTGGTGGACGGTTCATGCATTTTTTGGCAGTTCTGGAAGACTTGGTGCATTTTTGGTAGCTGAATGAGCAAGTGTAATGAGATCAAATGGAGCTGTTGGGATTCTTACAAAAAGGCTATTACTAAGCCACAAAGATGCAACAATAATGATCATCTCGACTGATGGTTTAGAGTCCCATTAAGCATAAGCACAATGTGAAATTTTCCCATCAAAATCATGGCAACAGCAAGAATCTCTTTAGTTTTCCAACATTTTGAATACCATTTTTTGTGGTAAGAGACCACGTATGGGTTTGTTTACCTACCTACTACCCCCCAACCCCTCCCCTGCCCCCACTTTCCCTTTTGCCCCTCTGACCATACCAGCCTTTTCCATCTTTGCATGCTCCTTGCATGCACACTCACGTTACTTTTGCGCGTTTTTTGAACAAATGCTAGAGAAGCTTGGAATTCAGTGCGCAGAAAAAAAAATCGTTAGTGTTAGTCTCAATTTTGCACCTAATCTGGTATGGTAATCAAAACATAAGAAACAGGTTTATAGTGCTGCGGACATTTTGTACATGTTCAAACTCTTGAAATGGTGCCTTTTCTTGAAATTTTAAACAAATCAAACTGAAGGGACTAGTTGAGTAGAACATAGTCGATTGGTATTTTAGACACTGCAATATTGAGGTCATATAACAGTGTTGGCATCAAGTGAAACAACGTGTCAAAAAATATATGGACGGATGTGTTTGTATGGAAACTGGAGCGAAGCATAATGAATGTGTTAGCTGAAAAGTTGTTTGAACTCAATCAATATGAAGGTATTGACAATCAACAATCGTGTCACATGAGCAAATGTATTTGCTGTCTTATTACCCTAGAGAGGAGTACTTTTTGTAATCTTGGACGATTTGGCAATGTTGATGGGGAGGAAAGTGTGCTTGCAGTTGAGCTGAATAAAAGGTGCTTATTGTTTGAAGGGGAGAGAAGTCATGATTTATTTACAGGAGGTTCAAACAAAAGGGAAACCGGAATGAATGATCTAAGTCGTATATTAACTCAACATCAAGGTGATTGGGTAATGCCCTTGCCAGAAGAAGGGCTTGTTGGGAATCTTTACTCACCCGAAAACATTGAGGGAGAAGTTAATGAATTGAAGAATAAAAGTTCCATTGAAATCTGAAGAGAGAATCTTTATAGTTTATGAAGGTTTTCATGTTCACAATCGATTCAATTACATTGGCATGAGAGAAAGGATAGGTTTTTGGTTGTGCAGCATTGTTTCACACTCTCTCATCATGTAGATTTACTACATAAGAATCTTTTAAAGAAGGGGATCGGTTGTCTGAGCAATAGCAACACGTGACATGAGTTGTGTTAACGAAACACAACTGAAGATATTAAGGGGCCTTTGTTTACTATCCACTCTTGAGAGATCACGAGAAGACCCTTTTGTAAAAAACTTTTGTACATTAGGGGCGCCATTTGTTTCATTTTCTCATCGTTGGTTGGATCATATCCCAAAACGAAATCAATGTAGTCTCAGACTTCTTTTTCTTTGTGCTTTCAATTCCTAATATGTTCATGTTGTGAGCATGATCAATGTGAAAGCCAAAGGTAATTACATACAAATCCAGCAAAATAAGTTTTTGTACACAGGGATACCATTTTGTTTCATTTCCTCATCATTGACTGGACTATGAATCGAAATGAAATCAATGTTGTCTTTGTTGCATTTCATTTATCTTTATGTTTTGAGTTTCTAAAATTTAAAGGTTGCGAGCATGATCAATGTTTCTTGTTGGAAAATTTTGTGGAAATGTATGGTTAATGCTCTTAAACTTTTTGCTCTTGAGAACCAATTTATTAGGAATGTAGAGTCCTTATATTATGACAATAAACATGTTTCAAGAGCTTTCTATTAGTCTTGTGAGGTAAAAATGAAAGCTATGAAATTGAATGTGCCTTGTATCCTTATACAAAGGTTTTGAAAAAAGTAACCTCTAATCTTGGGAAGATTAGTAGGACATCTTTAAGCATAGATGTTTTGAACATGTTTATTTGTTCCGAATATGTATGTCATTATGAATACTATATTATCATAGGATATTCATCATGACATGGTGAGGGTGGAAAGATCACTCGTACCAAAGATCATTGGGTAGAGTATTGATCATAACATGATAGGAATACGAAAGATCACTTTGTATCGATGAATTATTCAATAAAAAGGTATATAAAAAGCCAGTGGACTCAATGGAGATGCAAAGAAGTTATCCTTTGGGAGCACATGCCACACATGAAATAAGATTCAAACCCTTAGTTGGTGAATGAAAGTTCAATATGTTGAATCACAATAAAATTGAGCCCCAATAAATTTAAAATGGTATTGGATGGTTCACAATTTGTTGATAAATATGTTCCTATTTTTTTTGGATATTGTAGGATTTCATAGATACCTATTTCTATAAATATCCTTTGTTGAGCAAAAGTATGATGAAGTTGGACACAATTATGCAATATGAAATGGAATAGTCATATGTTGGACTTCGATGGCAAGTAAGCTTTATCACGTAGATGGGTCCACAAGATTGTCATTTCAAATGATAGAAATCCAAAATAGGATTCATGATAAAAGGAAATCAAATTCAAGGAATATTGAAGGATACGTTCTTGATAAGTTTTTTAAACCAAATGTTGAGACTACGAATCCAAGGTTCCAGGGAGGACATGACGTTTGTTCATATGAATCTCATGCCAACGTTCTTGCATGCTATTTTCTATGAAAGGTTGCAGAAACATAAATATTTTTGATGACAAGAGAAAATAGTTTGATAAGTAGATCAACAAGTTTTTATAGATTAAATTATAAAAAATCTAAAGGGCGATTTCCTTTGTGTTATATCATAGTCACAATCGCAATTACTTTTATCATCTTCTATGCTTGATGTGGTATAGATGGGAGATTGATACTTCTCATCCTTCCATTGGCTACCAAGTCAATTGATACAAAGAGAGTCGAATTCACATGTTTGATGTAACAAAGGAATGGGGTGATGCAAATCATATTTTAGGCATAGGCATTTTGTGTCTGATGGATTTAGATGGATGCATAAACAAGCAAATTCACTATATATTGATAAAACATTAGACTATTTCAATATGGAGGGAGAAGCTCAATCATTCATCACTTGAACACATAAAGTTCTAAGGCCAACTCTAACCAATTGATAGCTAGATAACATTGAAAGGGAAAATAATCACTAATAGTTAGAACTTCATAGTTTGAAGTTGCATCCATGTAATGGTCACTACATATCTAGGCATTGCCTTCATGATTAAATTATTATCTGGACTTGTCAAGTTTCAAACAATAATGAGAAGCAATGAAATGAGATCGAGGATATATATGCATTGTATAAGGACATGCACATTTTTTGAAAAAGAGAGGCTTGGGTAAAAAAAAAGGCACCTTATATTCTATTTTTTTATTTTTGATGTCCCTATTGATCCATTTTAGAAATAGTATTGCATTATCACAAAGAAAGAATAATAATTTCATACCGCGATCAGACTCATGAAAATGATAGCATTCATATTCTTGTCATTTTCAACACAACTTATGAAATTCATATGGATTATGTTGTATGAACAACATCATGAAAGCTTCTCTCTTTATTGTAAAGAGCTATGACAAATGCATAAATGGTTCTTTGCACTTGCTAGTGTCCACACACACATGACAATGGATAAACCTACATATATGGACACATTCAACCATCTACGATCCGATACATGCACATGTGAATGTTTTCACCCATTGACACATAGGCATGTGAATATTTGCACACACTTACATACAAGAGTAAGTTCCCATGCATGGGAACAAGGCCATGTGTGCACACATAAATTTGTATGCAAAAGTCACAAGCATACATACCCAAGCACTTATTTATTAAACCATGGATATATGAAGTACATATGGAATTTCCTTAGACAATACGTAAGTTATCAATTGATAGATAGATAGATGGATAGATCGGTACACAAACATAGAGAAAGAAAGAGAATTAGATAAATAGATAGATGTACATAGATACTACTTGGAAGATATAGTTGAAATATGCTTTTCAACCTAAGAGAATATCAAAGGAAAAAAATTCTTGAAGACATCTTCACCAAATGGTTCATGAGTGTTTGGATGGGCATGGAGCATTTTTGGACCTCCGTTGTTTTATTGAATAAGTTATTTATGTAACTCAATTATGATGTAACTATGACCTTATTAGTAAGGTGGTACATATGGGTCCCATAAGATCTTGTAACTTTGTGAGTAGTAATGCTTTTTTTTGATACTTTTTAGAAGAGTTGAACATTTCAGCAATGGAAGATTGTTCATGTTCCAAAATATGGATTAGTACATTATCAACCATGATTCTCTTACAATTGGTTTATTAGCATTGCTAATAGAATTGCATTATACTAAGTAACTTGTTCTATGATAATGTGGCGTGTCAATCATGGTTTTTGACTAGCTGTAGGGTATTAACTAAGCATTTGGTTTCTAACTAAACCAAACTAGGTTGATTTGGTTCTAACTATATCATTCGACATAATGCAATCATGTCTAATTAAAAGCTAATGAAAAACTTTATGGCTTAAGCATGTGTTTTCCCGATGTCAATAATAATTATTTACTTCTCATTTATATTGGAAATGTGAAGCTCCATTGTGTACATGAATCAAAATGAAACACGGGTGTTGGTGTTATGCTTCCATTGTAAGGGAGTCTCTCGCTTTGATTCTTTGGCTATGGTGCCACCTTTGCACTCACAATCTATGATATTACCTTTTTTGCATTTGTAACATATTTAGTTAGCATATTTTAGAGGACATTTAATCAAATAAAGTTTTTCTTGGTATGAAAATTTCTATTAAATTGGGTTATCTGTCTAAGTTGGTTATGTGAATATGATTGGTTCTCATCTACAATAATGGAAACTATTTTGGGATTAGCAAAATACTTGGTAATTCTGGTATTAACAGCCACCAATATTGGGATAAAAGTTCAAGAAAGCTATTTAAACAACACTAAATAATTATGTTTAGGTTGCCTAGACTAGGATATAGAAGCATATATGATATCAATATCCATATACAATTATGTTTAGGTTGCCTAGACTAGGATACAGAAGCATATATGATATCAATATCCATATACATAATGTGTTTAGTCTTATTAGATATCAAGCCTATTTTCATGCATCGCAAGTAGTTAACTAAACATAAGCTCTTACCTCATGATGCAACAAAGCTCTTGCCCAAAACAAAATTATATTTAGGCATGTATATTGTACCACTTTGAGTGGTTTGGATATAAATTTTGCAATCAAATTACTAAATAAACATATTATGGATTGATTGACGATTACTTGATTGTGCTATGGGACATATAATTTATCACTTGGATTTAATTTGAATAGGAATCTGTCAATAGAATGTCATATTAATAGGCATTGACTACTCTAGATTCTTGATTGGGAAAACTTAAGGAAATTTTATATGGACTTCATTCAATAAGATGATTTTGAGGCAATGAATCTTTTAACGGATGGTTGTGATAGGCAAATGAAAAGTTTCAAAATATATTTCTTTAACATACCAATATTTTAGTTAAAAAAAATGTAGCCTCTTCAGCTTCTGTTTTTTGATTTCATAAGGTGAGGCTATCTTAGATTTTAAGAGAGTGCAATCATATACCTAAAATTTAGTTGTTCTTTCTCTATAGGGATTTGTTCTTATAAAAGTAACTCTATGTTTCAAAATTATTCCTTATAGTTTAAAAGATTTACTTTGCTTAGTTCATTCTATGTGAACCTTTAAGCAAGAATCCTTGTTTTCTTTGGTCTCTCCAATTATATGCAAGGATGGGTTTTCAATGATATGTGTGAGCAAGATCTCTTTTTATATGGTTTATGATGACGTGTTAATTATTACAATTTGTTTGATCCATTTAAATCAAGATATAGCTATATGAGATCTGGTAGCTTATGACAAGAATTTCAAGTCTATGCATTACAATGCATATTTACTATGTTGTTTAATGAAAAAAATTCTCTTTCTATAGAAAGTTCCATCCATGTACATACTGGTGCACAAATGGATTGTTGAATATTTTCTCACAAGGATTCATCTAATTATATCATGCATAACTAGTAACTCAAAATTAAAACATCCTGCTTTGTTTGGTTGATATCACTCTCTTGATACCCCTAGAAGGTCTTTCAAATAGTACAATACATTGTTTACACGACCTAGTTGTATGCACTATTCACTTAACACCTAATTATACAATGTCCGTTTGTGTATATGGATTATGGTTAGTCCAAGTGAAAGAATTAGAATGCATACTCTAATTTAGAAATGATGGCTCCTTGATTAGAGCATCCAAAATATATAATTGTTTATAATTATCGAAATTCTACTACACAATCCTTGGGGAAAATTACGTTTACTTTTATAAGTTGGTGAGGATTGAAGACACCAAAGCTGATATATTGAGGAAATGGGTCGTTGATTGAAATAATGGCAATGATCCATCCTATATGAAGTTTCTTAACACATTATTATTGTGGGGATTATGTTGTCTATATGTTTATGGGACAAGTTTCATTTCATGTATATGGTTTGTAATGTCTTATGGTCTACTATAAGTCATTTTTGTCTAATCTTGCATATAATTAGTAAAAAGATAAAATGACGTATGAGAAAGTTTGTTTTGGGAAAAACTTGCAACTATCAGTACAAAAGAATTTCTGAATTCTTATGTGTAGATGTAGTTGTGTATAGTATTTGAATACATCTAGTAAATGATATGGAAACATATGAGAGACGTTTTGATAATACTTGTAGCTAACATGTTATTCATGAGGAGTCTAAAGACACATAATTATGTACAAATTGAATTCTTATTGGATGGCAAGATGGTATTTTGGCGGTTATGGCACTACTATGGTTTGTCATGATTTCTTAATTACTAGTACAACATTATTAGAACGTGTAGGTTGAAGATATGATAACCTATATATTGATTGACATTGGTTTTTGCTTGAAAGTAGGGCAGTGATCCATATTATAGAAAACTATAAATGCATTCTTATCGGGTGATGATGTTGTATGTATGTTTTTAGTCCAAGTTTTGGGACTCATGTGTATGGTTTATGCTATCCTTTGGTATTGAGTATATGTCACAAATCTATTAATTTTTGTTTAACACTTATATATGTCAATTTAAAAGATATACTAGCATAAGGGAAATGCTGATAGCATGTTTTGTTTGATAAAAGGGTTCTGAGGATATATATACATCTTGTTACTTTGCATAATTTGGATTGCTGCCAAGTACCTTTGAAAGTAGTTATAATGACAATAAAAATTTGTTTGATTTACCTTGATAACATGGCTCATATGTTAACATATGTTAAGTCTTTAAATCAGAGTTTTTATAGTTGGATCCTTGCATGGTATTGTATGCATTTAGTAGCACAAACATGTGGTTTCTCGACCATATGGAAAACTACTGAATTGTTAAACTCTATACATATGCATTATTAAATATTGTACTTACCATTATAGCAAAACTGTCAATATATAGCAAGACACCAACCAGTGGATCAACTTTGAGGATATTGACCCTAGCGTCAACATTTCTTATGAAGAATGTAATACTTTGCAAAGTAGATGTCTCGCCTGGGACCACTCTAAAGTTTGCCTTCACATGGGACACGACACACCAAGTCCACTTGGTCTGAAATGGCACAATGGTAATTGTCTATCAAAAATCCTGAACATCAAAGAAACCACTGAGTTTCAGGTTAACCTCAACAAGAAGTGGTGCCTGTCTTTGTCGCGGATTTGGTGGGACATGAAGTTCATGGCTATCTGGCACCCCCTCATTGAAATCACAAAGTCTGTCCTCTTATGGAAAATTCTTCATCGTGGAATCTGGACCAACCTTAAGGCTAGCAAAATTTGTGGGATTCCTCCCTGGTGCAAATGCTGCTACCGATTGTTTGTTGTTAACCTTTGGAGTTGTCCTCTCCAATCGTTATAGCACAAAGGATCAACTACACATCTTTAAATTGTCAATCAGGGAAGTATGGAAAGACCACAACCCCTTCTAGTTAATGAAATCCAAGAATAAGGATTAAGATGACTATTTTTCTAAGAAATTATGAAGAAGGAGAGAAATATTTAGGGTTTTGATTATCTTGAGTTGTACAACAACATTTTCAATGATCTTTGTGCCTAAAGTGTGCCATTTTCTTTGTAGAATACAAATATGAAGTCAAATTTCAAAAACAGTACTTGTATCACACAGATGAGACAATCGCAATTCTATGAAAACTGAGAATTTCCATGTCCAACTTTGTTCTTCTACACTTTCTTACTCAATACACTGAGAATCACCTCTCTTCATACATCTTACTCAGAAATACTCAACTGAAGCTCACAAATTCCATGGATCACACAAAGAATAGACTCAACAAGTCAAAAGAAAGTACATGAAAGGAAGAAACACGATTTTTCTGCAGGAGAGCTCTTCACATTACTTGGATAGCAAAAATAATACAACCAACCCTCTCAAAATAGAGGAAATTATCTTTTATACATTTTCAAGTGTCCTCTTTCACACTTGAATTTTGGTCCTTTTCCCTTCTAATCTAAAAATATGCTATCAAAGAGCTTCCAAAAATTCTAGAAAAAATACATATGATTCTAATTTACATGAGGAAGACTCTTTCTCATTTTTACATCATTTGCATAAATATTTCTATAAATTTTTTGACATTTTACGAATAATTTCCTTTCAAAAAACTGCTTCTTCTAACACCGATCCATCAAAGATGTTTCTCACATCTTCTTTACGTGCCCCAACTCCAACACGCTTTGGCAAATTGTCAGAAAGAAAATTAGACTTCAAAAGCATATCAATTGGAAGCAAGCTCTGTTGGGAGAAGCGATTGGCCGCTTCGTGACTCTCTGGAATGCCATCAGAGGGGAGGTCCTATGGAAGATCTGGCGAGAAAGATGTGCTTTTAACTTTGGCGACTCCCCCAAAGAGTGGTCGATTGAGAAATCACTATTCCTCCTTGGCAAAAGGATCACTAACTCCAAGAAATCCCCCCCTTCAAGCATCATCAAGTGCTCCTACTAGTCAACAACAAGCTTAAAACCAAGTGGGCCCCGCATGAGGGTGATGAGAGGGTGATTAACCTTCTTTGTAATGCCATCTAAACTCTGTAAAAGCTTCCCCTGCTCTGTGGGATTTGGGCGATCCCGTGGGCACTAGTCCCCTTCTCTTGTACTTTTCTTTTAATTAATTCAAGTCTGGGAGAGTAGGCTAAGGCCGAACTTCCTATTTTATAAAAAAAAAACTATCAATATATTTCTATTACAAGGAGCATATACTACCAAATAGCATAAGGTGTGTGTCAAATTTTTTTGGAAAGAAGCTTGTTTCTTTTGTTTGGTCTAAATTTAACATGTCACTCAGCTACAAACATACTATATTACTCATGTATTTATCTTGCCAATACCATTCTTGGGAGCTCAAGGAGTCGTGATCACCAAGTAAGTACTTTCAAAGTTCCAGTTCCGTTTCTTGTCTTGCTCCTTATTCTAGTCCTGATTAGTCTAGTTCTTGGGCATCTAGCCTTGTCCTCTTGTAATCTCATAGTATGAGATCTTGTCTAGTTATTTCTTGTATCTAGATCATCTCCCTGAAGGGAGCTATTGTAGTCAAGATATCTTGCTTCATACCTACAATCTTGGGTTATGGGATCTCTTGTATATCTCTAGTCCAATTATCCACACCTATTAGTTTGGGGTTGTGGGACATATTGTATCAATTACATATTCTTGTATTATTTTCCCTACGTGGGTGTTCTTGTAATCCGAAGTATATTTTTGAAATCTTGTCTAGTGTAGTCAGAGAGCATAATCTAGTGTTCCCCACAGATTTTGGCAAGAATAGATTCTATCCAAGACCAGGCATCATGAAGAATGCTTATAAACAGATTGTGGCATCACTTTAGAGTCTTCAACAACAAGTTGAGGACCTAATGCATCGACATACATAAGTCGAGATGGGACATCTGATGCATGTAGGTGCAATCCTCCAAGAATTACAAGAACATATTGGGATTCTTAAAGCAAATCAAGGAAGTATTCAAGTGAATTAATGGCCTAGTTCATCTTTCATGAAGGAACCCAAGATTTGCATGCCAAAAAAGTTTGATGGGGTTGCACAAAGTTCCATGGATTTCTCCAACAAGTTAAATTGTACATCCGTATGCAACCTAATAGATACCGTGATAAGGCATCCAAGGTTGGATTTATTGGAACCTTGCTCTATGGTCAAGCATTATCATGGTTTGCCCCAATCTTGGAGAAGAACATGGTAGTACTTCAGGACTATGAGAGATTTCTTTGAGAACTCAATGCCACATTTTGAGATGAAGACACAAATCGATTGGCAGAAGCAAAACTTTGAAAGCTATGTCAAGGTAACTGCCCTACCTCTACCTATGCATTCGAATATAAGAAGTTGATATGTGATCTCATTCGGCACAAAGATTATTTCATAAGCCAATTTAGATGGGGTTTAAGAGATGGTGTGAAGGACCTTTTGCCCATGATGGCCAAAAGTTAAGAAATTGAATGAATACCTCACTCAAGCTATTCAATGTGATAACCATGTTTTTGAAAGGAAACAAGAAAAACAGGTAGAAGGAAGACTTCACCAATGGAAACCCTTCCAGCCCACTCTTAGAGATGAGTCTATGCCTAAACCTATGCAGATAGATGTAACTAGGTTCCAACCTCTAACACCACAAGAGAAACAAAGAAGAAGATAACAAGTTATGCCTCTATTGTGGAAACCTTGGATATATGTAGCAAATTGTCCCAACAAGAGAACGAACTCCAGAGTCATAGTCACCTTGTAGAGCAGGGAAACGAGGAAGTCCATTTGTAAAAGAGACCATACAGCTGGACCATGATATAAGAAAGGGGCTCATAATTCTAGCTACACCCATAGAAGCATGTCTTGCCCCTATCAAGTTAATCATGCCTAAGAAGACCCTTTCCCTTACAACCTTAGTAGATTCAAGAGCCTCCTCATGTTTCATTGATGAAGGATTGGTTGAAAAACATAGAATTCCAATACTTCAAAAGAACAAACCAGTAGTAGTTGAAGTAGTAGATGGACGATCTCTAACATCTCGGGATATTACCATGAAAACCACACCTTAAAGGGTACACCTTGGTGACCATGATTCCCACATATGTTTCAACATAATATCGAGTCCAGTAAATTTGTTTATCATTGGAATGCCTTGGCTAAAGAAACATAATCGAGACATTAATTGGGAAAAGAATAAAATAACCAATCGAGATATCTAGAAGAACCCGACATATGTCGAAGCCAAAGCCTTCATACATGCAATAAAGAACGAACCGACATGTTTGATCTATGCTATACCAACTCAACAATCCAAGAAAGATGATTCAATGAAGCTACCCAACCAGTACCAAGGTTTTGAAGATGTTTTTGAGAAGAATGCAAATATCCTTCGAGAGCATAAACCTTATGGTTGTGCCATAGAACTTCAAGGGGGAGCACAACCACATTTTGGGCCAATCTATAGACTATCTCCAGAGGAACTTACAGAATTGCATAAGAATATTGATGAGAATGTAGCCAAGGGGTTTATCAGATACCCAAAGTCTCCTGCAAGAACCCCTATTCTATTTGTAAAAAAGAAGGATGGGAGTCTCTCAATGTGCATAGACTATTGTGGGTTGAATAAAGTCACAATAAAGAATAGATAGCCTCTACCACTTAAAATAGAGCTCCTTGAATGCCTTGGAAGAGCAAAGTTCTTCATGAAGATTGACCTTTGAGGAGCTTACAATCTTGTTAAGATGACAGAAGGAGACTAATGAAAGACAACATTTCGAACAAGGTATGGGCACTTTAAATATGTAGTTAAGCCATTGCGTCTCACAAATGCTCTAGCCGTCTTTCAACATATGATGAATGATATCTTTCGAGAGTATTTAGATGATTTTGTGGTAATATATCTTGATGATATCTTGATATTCTCCAAAAATCTTGAGGATCATGAATCTCACATAAAGATAGTCCTAAAGAAATTAAGACAAAAATGTTTATATGCAAAATTAGAGAAGTGCTCTTTCCATCAGACAAAAGTGGATTGTTTTGCATACATTGTATCAGATAAAGGAATCTTTATGAACCCTAAGAAGATCAAGAAAATCCTTGACTGGCAACCACCTTCATGTGTTCGCGATGTACAATGTTTTCTAGGGTTTTCCAACTTTTACAGGATATTAATCAAAGATTACTCCAAGATAGTGACACATCTTACCAAGTTTAGAGGAAACACAAAATTCTCATGGACAAAAGAAGCAAAAAAAGCCTTTCAAACCTTGAAACTAGCATTCATCATTGCTCCAATTCTAGTTCATCTTGATTCTAGCAAGCCCTTCTTCCTGGAGATAGATGCATTAGACTTCACCCTAGGGGCCGTTCTATCCCATTATGGAGATGATGGATACCTACATCTGGTTGCACATCATTCAAGGAAGTTTTCCCCTCTAGAGTTTAATTATGAAATCCATGATAAAGAACTTCTTGCCATAGTGGACACGTTTTGATACCTAGCATCATCATCTTGAAGGAGAAGCTCATAAAGTTATTGTGTATATAGATCACAAGAAGTTAGAGTATTTTATGACCACCCACATCCTCAATAGGAGGCAAACTCAATGGATTAACTTCTTACCTAGGTTCAACTTTGTCATCACATACTGCCCAGGATGTTAGCAATGTCAGTCAGATGCCTTATCAAGAAGACCTTACCTTGCACCAAAGAAAGGTGAAGAGGCCTTTGATCAACAAGAGAGTATAATACTCAAGCCTGAGCATCTCTAGTTAGCAGCTATCACTTCAAGCCATCATGAAGATTCAAGCCATCATGAAGATTCAACCTTGAATCATTCATCCGTGAGACTACCAAAAGATGAATTGTTTAACATTAAGCAAAAAACTCAAGAAGGAAAAGTTCAAGAAGTAAATGAATTTCAAGAAAAGGATGGGTTACTATTCTATAAGAACCTATTGTATGGCCCTCCAGGAAAGCCCAGGATCCGAATACTTCAACAATGTCATGAGAACCTTGCACCAAGACATCTTGGAGTGAATAAAAGAATAGAACTCATATCAAGGGGATTTTGGTGGCCTCAAATGTGGAAGGAAGTCAAAGAATATAACTTGGGCTTACTACTCCTCGAATAACCTAGACTGATGAGGCAGACTAGGGAAAACAGGATAGGATTGGGGGTTGGACCTAAAAGTTAGCTGACTCCATGGCCAAACTGTCGCCAAAGCATAAGAATCAAAGCAAGTACTTTCTTTAGCCCGTCGGCCACCTCGACAAAGGGGCTTGGAGAAAGAATTGGCAACAATGTCATGAGAACCTTGCACCAAGACATCTTGGAGTGAATAAAAGAATAGAACTCATATCAAGGGGATTTTGGTGGCCTCAAATGTGGAAGGAAGTCAAAGAATATATCCAAACTTGTGACACTTGCAATAGATCTAAGTTACCACGACATAAACCTCATGGCCTCTTGCAACCTTTACTTATTCCAAAAAGGCCAAGGGCCTCATTCTCTATGGATTTCATCATAGATCTACCAAATTCAGATAAGTATGATGCGATTCTTGTTTCGCAAAGATGCCACACTTCATTCCAACTACCAAATATTATGAGTGATCGAGGTCCACAGTTCATATCCAGCTTTTGAAATAATCTTTGCAAGCTCCTTGGTGTTCAAGTTAAAGTATCTACATCCAATCATCCATAGATTGATGGAAGAAAAGAACCAGGTGAATCAAGCCCTAGAACAATATCTCTGTTGCACCACCAATTATCATCAAAATGATTGGTTTGACCTCTTACCATTTGCAGAATTTTTCTATAACAACAATGTTCATACATCTACCAAGCAGACTCCCTTTTATGCAAATTATGGAAAACATCCAAGGATGGATACACAACTCTCAAATCATGTCAAGAACCTAACTGCTAGAGATAAGACCCAGTACCTAATGGATATTCATAAAGAACTAAAGGAATAGATCCATAGAGCACAAGAACAATATAAGTCTTTTGCAGATTAGCATTGTGTTCAAAGTCTAGCCTCATACTGGGGATAAAGTCTCATTACTAAAAAATAATCTATAGACTTCAAGGCCTTGTGCAAAGCTAGAATATTAGAGATTTTGTCCATTCATCATCTTGGCTGAGATTAATCTAGTCACTTTCAAGCTCCAATCACCAAGTACCATGAGAATACATCTAGTTTTCCATGTGTCCATGTTGGAACCATATCTAATTCCACCATTGAGGGGGGAGAGACCTAGTCCTTCACCACTTATTGAGCTTGATGATCATGAAGAGTTCGAAGTTGAGCATGTCCTAGATTTGAGAATATATCGAGGAAGATTGGAGTACCTTGTTCATTGGAAAGGGTATGAAATTAGTGATCATACTTGGGAACTTGCAGAAAAACTTTAGAGAACACCTGTCAAGTTTGATAATTTCATGAGAAAAATCCAATGAAGCTGAGACCAGAGAATTTGACCGCTCCTTGTGGAACTCATCGCTTGAGGGGAAGGTGATGTCACGGATGAAGGAAACCATCCTGAACCTCAGATTCTATGTGACCTTCTATATCTCATGATTGGTTCATAATTTTGAGAAATTAATGCTTCCATTGTGTCCAGAACGTGCAAAAACCCTAAGATCGACTATCTACTTGCTTATATTATCCAAAGGTCATGTTTTGAATTGGTGACATCATCAATTCATAATCACCATTGATGAAATACCCTTGAAAACCTATGAAAGGAGGGGTTTTCCACATAAATACTCAGCCTTGCCAATACTAGTCTTGGGAGCTCAAGCAGTCATGATCACCAAGTAAGTACTTTTGAAGTTCTAGTTCCGATTCTTCTCTTGTTCCTTATTCTAGTTCTGATTAGTCTAGTTCTTAGACATAGCCTTGTCCTCTTGTAATCTCGTAGTATGAGATATCATCTAGTTATTTCTTGTATCTAAATCATCTCCTTGAAGGGAGCTCTTGAAGTCAAGATATCTTGCTTTATACCTACAATCCTGGGTTATGGGATCTATTGTATTATCTCTAGTCTACTTATCCATACCTATTAGTCACGAGTTGTGGGACGTCTTGTATCAATTACACATTCTTGTGTTATTTTCCCTACATGGGTGTTCTTTTAATTTGAAGTATATTTCCAAAATCTTTTCTAGTGTATTCGGAGAGCACAATCTGGTGTTCCCCTGATAGTGTGTATGTTTGGAGTAGTAGTAGTAGGTATGGGAGCTACATCTTCGTTCCTAGGGGGTGATGGTGGAGGTGTGTGAAAGATGGGTTTGGATGCCTCTTCATGGATGTTAGTTGCATCCGTGCGAGAATTTTTGAGTGGAGATGTTAACGGAATTGGTATGCCAGTGTCTATTGATTGAGACGTATTTTCTCCCTGTACCATTGATACTACAATGGTAGTCATGTCGATCGTTTTAGGTACAACCATCATAGTACTATAGGTAATGATGGGGATTTGAATATTTTTCCCTAGCCTTTGTTGGATATGTACTCTGCGTGGGTCATATGTCGTGCATGGTGTTTGTAGCATGTGATCTATGGCCTCCACTACGCCAGATGTCTTTGTTAGTACCTACAAGGACTCAATGAATTGGGGGTCTAAACCTACCTCTATTAAGAGTTGGTTCATAAGTATTTTGCTACTATTTTCACAAAGTAATCTTTTTCATTTCCTTGTTGCACCTTAGCAAAGGGATTAAAAATGTTCCTGGAACGTCTTTCACAGTGCTAGCTTGGATAAGAGGCATTGTTTGCACACACCACATGTCCTCCTTTAGGTGCATCTTTCAAAGATGCAAAAAATCTTTTGCATGAAGTTATGTCCTTTGAAGCACCACTATCAAAGAACCAATCTGAATCAGCCTCACTCACAACCATACATTTAGAATGCAAAGATGCATCATAATATGTAACAACACATGCCCAAAAATCTTGAGCCATGTTAGCTTCATCATTCTTTGCATTTGTTTAATTTTCGGCAATAGACATGCCCACTTACTTCTTCTTTTCATTGCGCTTTGCAAGCTTTCTACCCTCATCAATAGTATGAACAACCTTTTGGCAATATTTGCATCTCTTCTTCTTTTGCAAATCAGCATCATTAGAGGAATGAGTGGAAGAGGAAGGTTGAGGCTTTGGTTTTGATTTACCCAAAGCTGAACCATGCTTTCTTTTCCCCTTTTGTGAGATAGCAAGTGCTTGCATTCCCTCAATCAAACCACTCCTATTCACTCTAGATTGCTCTTCTTGAAAAAGAAGAGACCCCTCATTGAATGCATACATATTGGGATTCCCTTTTGCAACCAAACAAAATGTAGTAGCAAAGCTTCGAAAAGATTTCGGTAATTCTTTCAACAATGTAGAGATAAGTGATGCATCCTGAATAATCTCATCTATGTTTTCCAATTGCTCTTTCAATCCTTGATGCGTGTCACATACACATCCACAGACTCATTTTCAGCCATATATACATCCTCAAGTTGCTTCCTCAAGTATGCAACACATGCTTCATTATGCATGGCGTACAAAGAAGCAAGAGTGTCCCATGTCTGTCTTGATGTAGAACATGATTGAATGTGTGGAACTATATGACGCTTCACTTAAAGCACAATCAATGCATGAGCTTGAGCATCTTTTCCATGCCATCTAAGCTACTTTTGTGTAGGTAGAGAAGGAGAAACCATTGTACTTGAAGATAAAGATCCATCCGTGACAGTAGACTATGAAGTAGAAGAAGTTGCAGATCTTCGATCTACATTTGCCACTATTTTCCAAAGTTGTTTTGCAACAAGAACATGCTTCATCATGTAAGACCACGTCGGATAGTTGGTCCCATCAAGCTTATCTTCAACTTGAAGCATGCCAAACAAGTCATTGCTACCCGCCATTTCACTAAAGAACAAGAATGTGACAAAATCTTTACTTCAACAAAAGTTGAAATGAATGCTAAAATTTCAGCTCACAAACCGTCACTCTGATGGAAATTTTGACTGCACGAATGGCTTTGAAATGCAGGTAAAACCTCAGTGAAATTATTGGAAATGTTTCTTGGTTGCTGAAATTCATTGTTATATGCTCCGAAGTCAATTTGCACTGTTAAAAGTGCACGTGTACCACGACACAAAAAACCAAAACTTGAGAAGGAACTAAATCTGCTTTGATACCACTATTGGGTGTGTGTAGAAGTGTGAGAGACACACGAGAAGCACACACAAGGAGCACAAACATAGTAAGACACACAAAAAAGACGGATCCCTAGAATAAATCTCTCTATTGATGATGAACTGAACTCAAGTAAGAGCTTAATAATATCCCTAAGTACAAAGTACCACCACATATGAGTGAATCATGTATGTGACAACATGGGGGAAAAACCTCTAGCCAACACTAGAAAACATTATCATGTGTATGCAGAAAGAATTATAGGTCAAAAGTTGAAGAGACTAAGGTCAGATGTAGGGGGAGAGTATTTCTCTAATGAGTTCAATGATTACTTATGGAATGCAGGTATAAAAAGGGAAGTTACTTGCAGGTACTCTCCTCAACAAAATGGTGTAGCAGAGAGGAGAAATAGAACACTTGTGGAGTTTGCAAGATCCATGATGAAAGAGAAAAATTGTCCCAATTACTTGTGGGCTGAGGCTGTAAATACAACTACATATTTGGTCAATAGGTTACCATGTAAAGCTTTGTAGGGTATGACACCATATGAGGCATGGTGGGGTAAGAGACCTACCTTAGATCATTGCAAAGTGTTTGGATGTTTGGCTTATGCATATGTGCCATCTCAATTAAGACATAAACTGGAACCTAAAGCTGAAAAGTATGTGTTCATTGGATATGATGATAAGCAGATGGGATATAGGTTGTGGAGTCCATCCACAAAACAATTCCTTGTATCAAAGAATGTTACATTTGATGAGCAAGGTACTTGGTATGCAGGTACAATCAATATACATGAAGGTGATGAAGAAATTGTGAATAAGAAGAAAGGTAAATCAAAGGTTCAAATATTTGATGAAGAAGAGAACAATGAAGTACAGGTTGAAGTTGAAGAAGTGCCAAGATTTGATCCAGAATGTGATAAACTAGAAACCTCAAGAAGTGGAGAACTCAGAAGGTCATCAAGACACAAGTGGCAACCTACAAGGTATAGATATGACACTTCTTTTTTGACTACTAAGGATTATGCTTACATGGTGAAAGCAGATGAAGACTCTTCTACATATGAAGAGGCAAAAGGTAAGGAAAATTGGGAGAAAGCTATGCAGGAAGAGTATGATGCATTGATGGAGAATGATACATGGGATTTGGTTCCTAAACCAAATAGTCAAAATATCATTGGATGCAAATGGGTCTACAAAACCAAGAGGTATGCAGATGGAAGTGTGTCTAGGTATAAAGCTAGACTTTTTGTGAAAGGGTTTGCTCAGGCATATGGTATAGACTATGATGAGACCTATAGTCGTGTGGCAAAAATGACAACTATCAGGACACTCATAGCCATTGTTGCATGTAAAGGTTGGAAATTATGTCAATTGGATGTGAAGAATGCTTTTTTAAATGGTTATATTTCAGATGATGTTTTCATGGAGCAACCACAAGGATTCAGAGATGAGAGGTATCCAGATCATGTATGTAAGTTCAATGAGAGCTTTGTATGGTTGAAGCAGGCCCCAAGGGCATGGAATTATAGACTTGTGATGTTCTTGAAGGAACTTGGTTTTCAAGTATCTAAAGCAGATAGTAGCTTGCTTGTTAAAACAAGTAATGATGGGTTCATTTACATGTGCATATATGTTGATGATATAATTCTTACAGGTGCAGATGAGAAGGGCATACAAAGTCTAAAGAAGCAAATGGAGAAAGAGTTCAAGATTAGTGACTTGGGAGACTTGTCATATTTCTTGGGCATGGATATCGCATACACTCAACATGGACTGTATGTAACTCAAGAAAGGTATTTGAAGAATTTGTTGATCAAGTTTAAAATGGAAGATTGCAGGGTAGCACCTACTCCAATGGAGGTGAATCACAAATTGAGCAGATATGGAGGAGAAGAATTAAAGGATATTAGGATGTATCAAATTCTGGTTGGTAGTCTTATCTATGCTACATTAACTAGGCCTGGCTTGTCATATGCAGTAGGAGTGTTGTCTCAATTCATGCATTGTCCTAGGAAAGAACATTGGGTTGTAGGACAAAGGGTGTTGAGGTACATTAAGGGTAAACTCAAAGAAGGTTTGTATTATGGTTTTACATCAGATACAAACATCAAGATATATAGTGATACAGATTGGGCAAGTAATCGTGATGATATGAGATCAACATATGGATACTTGTGTTATGTGGGAGATAAGCTAATTGTTGATATATTTAGGTAGTGATGTGTGTGAACACTCTAGGATCGCCGGGGCACTTTTTTCCCTCTTTAGGAGGTTTTTTTCCCCCGGCTTGTATATATGCCTGTTGCCCTAATAGGCTACTTATCTTTGTACATTCTCTAGTAATACATTCGGTATTGTGTGTTTGTGCTCCAAGCTTCTTCTTCTTCCTTGTGTTGTTCGCGTGCTTCCGCAGACGTGTATCTCCAACAATTGGTATCAGAGCAGGTCGTCGCTTCTTCTAGGGCGCCGTCGACACTCCTCCGTTTGTAGTCTCAAATTCGCACGAAATTTGGTGAGCATACTCAGGGTGTTTCCGAGATCAAAACGGCTTCGCTCTGTGGTGCCGAAATCACGATCTGAGCTCGTTTCGGCCTCCGAACGCACTATCATAGTGCTTGTGCAGGCTATTTTGTCCTTTTGTGCCAAAGGTATATACCAGTTTCTGTTTGCCAGTTTAAGCATCTCAAAGTCTGCTACAGGTCTAGCAGAACTCGTCTGGGCAGTTCTGTTCAACTTTTTGAGATACAGTCAATTTTCTGCATCAAGGTATTCTAGTCACCGTCCATGGCTGAAAGCAGTGATGTATTCCGTATGTTGGCTGTTGAGGATAAGTTGGATGGTACCAACTACCCATTATGGGCTTATATGATGCGACATGTACTGGTTGCAAAAGGATTGTGGAACATTGTGTAGGGTGTTGAAAGATGTCCTGTTACACCTGTAACAACAGGTACTGCAAATACAGGTGTTGGAGCTGATGAAGATGGTGTCGAAGATGATATTCCGCAGATTCCTGTTCATGCTGCTGTTTCTGTTGCACCTACTGCAGAGCAGATTCGTTGGGATGGCAAAGATGCCCAGACACATGCATTGATAGCTTTGTCTATCAAACGTGCCATTATTCCTCACATTCACTCTTGCAGAACAGCAAAGGATGCTTGGGATACACTTACCACTTTGTACCAGGCTAGGAATGAGGCTCGTGTTGCTTACCTCCGAAAACAGTTGGAGAGTGAGCACATGAATGAAGGTGATTCTATGGACAGTTTTCTTACAAAGATCAAAGACCTGAAGGAACAATTGATTTCTACTGATGAGGTTATACCAGATAGCTCACTTGTGCAGACCGTTCTGAATGGTCTTCCTGATTCATATCAGAGTTTTGCCTCTACTCTTCGGTTGATGATGAAAGGCAATCTGAATGCCTTGTCATTTGAGGAATTAGTCTTTGTTCTGTTGTAGGAAGATCAGTCCAGGCAGAGCAGGTCCATTATGCGTGTTGCAGATCAAGCTTTCCTGGCTAGTCAGAAGGGCAAAGGAAAATGGAGCTCTTCTACTAGTAAGCAGAAATCTGCAAATGCTGCACAATCGAAGAACCAGGATAAAGATGAGAAGAAATCAGAAAAGCAGAAATTGTTCTGCAAGTACTGTAAAGGAAATGATCATATTATAAAGAACTGTCCAAAACTGGCTGCTAAAGAGGCAAAGAAGAAAGAGGCTGGAATGGTTGTTGCAGAGGCCTCTACACCAAAAACAGAGTCTGCAAATCTTGTGCAGGAAGAAGAATGGGCGTTTACTACTGTCTGCAGTTTTGACCCATCTTCTCATGATCAGTGCATGTTTGCAGTAGACTCAGATGTTTGGTACTTTGACAGTGCGGCGACCAAACATATTACCTCGCAGTGCAGTTTCTTCTCTTCACTCGAGCCTGCCCCTATAGGGAATACTGTCACATGCGCCAATAACTCCTCTTGTCCTGTTATGGGAGTTGGTAAGATCATTCTGACTACTACTGATGGTAGTTCTTTCACTTTGTCAGATGCTTTATTTGTGCCAGGGACCAAAAAGAACCTGTTATCAGTTTCTGCATTAGCCAAGATTGGCTTGGTTGTGAAATTCGTTGATGACAGGTGTACAGTCCATGATCTCTCAAATGGCGATGTGATTATTGCTTCTGGCATTTTATGTCGTGGGCTGTATAAGCTCATAGACTATGAAAGATCTGTGAATGATTCGGCATGTGTAGTTCATGATTCTCAAGCTATGTTAGATGCAAAGCTTTGGCATGCACGCTTTGGTCATCTGAATTTTGCTAGTTTGTTACGCCTGCAGAAATCTGAAATGGTGTCCTCTTTGCCCAAACTTGAGGCACTTGGAAAACATGTTTGTGAAGGCTGTATTTTGGGCAAAATGCAGCGTTCTTCCTTTCCAAAAGATGGTTCAGTTCGGGCTATGCAGAAATTGCAGCTTGTACATAGTGATGTCTGTGGTCCTATGCAGACACCCTCTTTTGGAAATTACCTTTACTTCGTGACTTTCATTGATGATTTTTCCAGGCATGCATGGGTATATCCACTCAAAGCAAAGTCCAAAGTGTTCATGTGCTTCAAATAGTTTTTGGTTTTGGCTGAAAATCTGTCAGCATGTAAAATGGGCACCCTCCGTTCTGATCGAGGGGGGGATTTTAATGCATTTCTGGCTGAACGTGGGATAAAACACCAATGTACAGTGCCGTATACACCTCAACAGAATGGAGTTGCTGAACGAAAGAACAGGTCACTCATGGAGATGGCGAGGTGCATGGTCAAAAGTCAGGCTTTACCACATAGTTTCTGGCTTGAGGCTGTCATGTGTGCAGCATATGTACTGAACAGGTGTCCAACTAAAGCGTTGTAGTCTATCACTCCATATGAGGCTTGGCATGACTGCAAGCCATCTGTTGCTCATCTGCGTGTTTTTGGTTGTTTGGCATATGCATTAGTGCCTGAACAACATCGCAGAAAATTGGATGATAAGGCAGTAAAATGTATTTTTGTTGGGTACAGTTCTGAAAGTAAAGGCTATCGTCTGTATCATCCACAGACTAAACGCATTCTGGTTAGCCGTGATGTTGTCTTTGTGGAAGATGCTATTCAGCCATTGCTTTCATGTGCTAAGGAGAGATCTGTTAGCTCCAAAGACATGTATGATACTTTGATGCCTCTTTTTATAGGTGGACAAGCTAGTGCTGGTCCTAATGAGGCAACTTCTCAGCCTTTGCAGGTTTCATATGATGATGCAGATCATTCCATTTCTGATGCAGATTTACATGATGCACTTGTTGATGAGAGAGCTGATATTGAGCAGGCAAAAACTATGCCAAAATGGCTGGTGCAGACTTTGCGTGACAACAAATTAGATGCACCTTTGTCATATCGTACTCGTTCAGGCTCTCATAGTGCCTCCTTTGCATCAGATTGCTATGCTATGGCTGCATCTAGTCTCTGTGATGAGAATGAGCCTGTTTCTTTTGATGAAGCATAAAATTCAAAAAATTGGATGGCTGCTATGCAATCTGAATATGATGCTATAATGAAGAATGGTACATGGTCTTTATGTGACTTGCCTCCTGGCAAGAAGGCCATTGGCACTAAGTGGGTATACAAGCTGAAGTGTAAACCTGATGGTACAGTTGACAGGTATAAGGCTAGGCTTGTTGCAAAGGGTTATGCACAGGAAAGAGGCATTGATTTTGATGAGACCTTTGCACCTACATGCCGTATGACTACTGTTCGGAGCATTTGTGCACTTGCAACCCATCATGGTTGGAATGTACATCAGTTGGACATTAAAACAACATTTCTGAATGGTGACTTGCATGAAGAAGTGTATGTTTTTCAGCCCCGTGGCTCTGTGCAGAAAGGGCATGAAAACCAGGTTTGCAGGTTAAAGAAGGCATTATATGGTTTCAAGCAAGCACCACGTGCTTGGTATGAGAAGATACATGCCTATCTGATTGCACATGGTTTTGAGAACAGTCCAACTGAAAGCACCTTATATGTTAAACGTGCTAATGATGTGCTTCTGATCATTGTTGTCTATGTTGATGACATGCTGCTCACTGGTCCTATTGAGACACATATTGCTGATTTTAAGGCTGATTTGCATGCCTCATTTGAGATGTCTGATTTGGGGCATTTGCATCAATATTTGGGCATTCAATTTATGCACGTTGATGGTGGAATAGCTTTGTGTCAAACGAAATATATTGACACATTATTGCAGCGTTTTGGCCTTGAAGACTATAAGCCTATTGCCACTCCTATGGAGACAGGTTTACGATTGAGTCTTCATGATGCTGGAGATGCATTTGATGATGTTCTCTATCAGCAGGCTGTTGGATGCTTGATTTACTTATGCATTACTCGGCCAGATATTCAGTTTGCTGTCTCACAGATGAGCAGGTTTATGCATTGCTCAGGAGTCACGCATTGGAAAGAAGTTAAGCGCATCTTTCGCTACTTGAGTGGTACTCGGCAAAGCTTTGGGCTTACTTCCTTTTGTGGAGTGATTTCCACATAGCTTGGCACTTCCTTATACATGAGTGCCAGCTCCTTGTTCACCGCATCACTCCCAGGGGGGATTTGTTGATATATTTAGGTAGTGATGTGTGTGAACACTCTAGGACCGCCGGGGCACTTTTTTCCCTCTTTAGGAGGTTTTTTTCCCCCGGCTTGTATATACGCCTGTTGCCCTAATGGACTACTTATCTTTGTACATTCTCTAGTAATACATTCAGTATTGTGTGTTTGTGCTCCAAGCTTCTTCTTCTTCCTTGTGTTGTTCGCGTGCTTCCGTAGACGTCTATCTCCAGCACTAATCTCTTGGTGTTCTAAGAAGTAACACATGGTTGCTCTATTATCTACAGAAGCAAAGTACAAAGGTATGGTTGAAGTTGCAAAGGAAGTCATATGGCTAAAGACTCTTATGAAGAGTTTTGACATCATTCAGAGTACACCCACTATTCATGGAGATGACATGAGTTCATTGTATCTAGCTGCTAACCCTGTTTTTCATGCCATGACTAAACATATTGAGATTCAGTATCACTTTCTTAGAGAGAAGGTGATGGATAAGGAGATTGAAGTCATACATACTTGAACAAAAGATCAGATAGTTGATATGTTAACCAAAAGCTTGGATGGACCAAAGCTACAGAGATTCAAAGATATGGCAGGTATAAAGAAGATAGAGAAAACCTCAATTGATGATTGAGGGGGAGATGTTGGTGCAAGTCAACCACCAATTGATGTTTTGGATAAAGAATTGGAGACAAAGAATGAAGAAAAGATTGGTTTATGAAACTTAAAGATAGTGCATGTTCAGAAGAAGAAGACTTGTATACATATGTACATTACTTTGTAGTAAGCTCACTTATACTTTTGTTTTAGTCATGAGCTTGTACATATATGCCTATATATACAAGTAAAAAGTCGGGGAAAATATAAGAGAGCAAGAGATTAGAAGAATTAGAAGTCATGAGACACTTAGAAGTGTTGTAGATTTCTCTCATCACTCAGATGTAAAACTTTCAAGAAATGAAGAAATGTAGGAACATTTGTATGTGAAGAACTGTTGAGTGTCTTTTGAAAGAGGCGCAAAATGTGATGCTAATGTTTTGGTCAGTTCTCCTTCCACAGTGTAAAGTTTTGAACAAGTAAGCACTCATTCTTTAAGTTGGAAGGTAAGTTACTTATGGCTAAAAGCATTTGAATAAACGGGTTGTAATTTGAGAGAGCCATGCTTAAGAAGTTATAGGTGTCAAAGTCGACTGTAGAAAAATACAGTTTTAGACATAGGTGAATTGTAAAGATCATTTCTCAAGATCTACTGAACTTTTTGGAATGAATTAACTTGGAGAAGGTGTAGAAACATTAGGTGATACCCTGTGAAAAGTTTTATAAAAAACTTTACATATTTGGTTTAGTCAATCAGTGAATTATGTACAACAGACTTTCTGAGTACTAACTCTCTTCACAGTTTGTTCAAGATTTTGATAACTGAGTATTGATCCTCCAAATTGGTAAAGATTTTGAGTTGTTCTTGATATAGAGGTGCTCTAACATCAAGGATAGCTTGTTCTTTTGGAGATTGACACTCTCCATCATAGGTGTACCTACACACTCGGTGTTTTCCATCTTGAACTTGATGAGCATGTCATGCACATACTTCCTTTGTGTGATGTATATACCTAAACCTGTGTAGATTAAATCCAATCCAAGAAAATAAGTGAGTGGTCCAAGATGACTTATTTCGAACTCCTCCTTCATTTGATTCTTTATCTATTTGATTCCTTCAAGATCATTCCCTATGATAATAATATCATCAACATACACACATAGATAGATCACTTCAGATCCATTCCTCTTTATGAACAAAGAGGTATCTGCCTTGCTAGCTTTGGATCCTTGGTCCTACAAATAAGTCACCAATCTGAAATTCCAAGCTCTTGGAGCTTGCTTCAATCCATACAAGGCTTTCTTTAATTTGCATACATAGTTAGGATGATGTGCATCCTCATATCTAGGAGGTTGTGCCATATACACCTCCTCAAAAATCCATCAATTTAAGAAAGCATTCTTTACATCAAGTTGATAGAGCTTCCAATTTCTAGATGCAACAAGACTAATGAGAACCCTAATTGTCGACATTTTTGTAACAGTAGAGAAAGTCTCCTCATAGTCAATACCATGGGTTTGAGCAAACCCTTTAGCAACTAACCTTGCTTTATGTCTATTTATACTTCCATCTAGATTCCTCTTGATTTTGTATATCCATCGAGATCTAATTACCTTCATAGATGGCTTGTTGGGTACAAGATCCCAAGTGTCATTCTCCTTCAAGGCTTCCATATCTTCATCCATTGCATCTCTCCAAGCTTTCTTGCTTTCTGCTTCTTCAAATGTGGTAGATTCTTCATTGGTTGAATCCTTTGGAATGTAGATTGAGTGCTTGGTGACCAAAGAAGTATCATAACCATACCTCTCTGGTTTGTTCTTCTCCCTTGAAGACCTTCTAAGTGGTTGATGTGAGCTCTCGGGTCCATATGTAGCATCTTGCATCTTTGCTTTAACTTTTCTCTTCCATCGCTTTAGTCTTTCCAAGTCTTCTAGGTCAGTCTCCGAATCACTTTCTTCAATTTTCTTTGGCTCCTTTGGTTGAAGTGATGAAAAATCTTCATCCAGGTCATAAGGGAGCTTCATCACCAAACCATGATTTGTTCTCATAAAAAATCCTTTATTCGTTGGATTTTACAATCTATATCCTTTTTGTTTTGGTCATGACCAATAAATATGCACTTATTTGCCTTGGGATCTGATTTCCATTTTACTTGAGAAGGAATGTGAGCATAGGCTAAGCATCCAAAGATTTTACAATGCTCTAGACTAGGTCTTCTTACATTCCACACTTCATATGGAGTGGTTCCATCTAGTGACTTAGATGGAAGTCTATTTATGAGATATGTGGCTGTAGACACAGCCTCTGCCCATCAGTACTTTGGCAATCCCTTTTCATTGAGCATGGACCTTGCGGCTTCAACAATAGCTCCATTTCTCCTCTCTGCTACACCATTGAGTTTGGGTGTATACCTTGTAGTGGCTTCCCTTATAATGCCTCTTTCATGCAAGTAGGAATCAAATTTAGAAGAGAAGTATTCTCCTCCACCATCTGATCTAAGTCTTTTCAAAGTCCTACCTATTTGGTTTTCAACAAGAGCAAAATACTTCTTAAAGCAATTAAAGACTTCATCCTTGTGCTCAATGAAAAACAGAATGGTCCACCTGCTACAATCATCTATGAAAGACACATAATATCTTGAGCCTGATATTGATGGCTCCTTACTAGGACCCCACACATCCATGTGCACTAGATCCAAAAGATTTTGATACACATATCCCTTCATATTGAAAGGTTGTCTATGAACCTTGCTGGATTGATAAATCATGTGTTGCCTTCTGATATTATGCAAACCAAGTACACTTTGGTCCTTGCAAATTTGTTTGAGTGTCTTCTCACCAATGTGAGCAAGCCTTTTGTACCATATCTCCAACTCTATGAGAGTTTGAGATCCATAGCTAAATAAAGCTATGTTCTTTGTATCTTCCACTTCAAAAGTGAAAAGCCTTCCTGTCTTTTCTCCTTTGGAAATCCTTCTAAAGTCTTGCCTTGGGTCTTCAACATATGCTCCAAATCGGTTGAATCTAACTTGCAGTCCTTTTTCAACAAGCTGCCCAACACTTATTAATTTTTTGGTAATTGTAGGGACATAGAAGAGTTTGCTTAAGAGGTTCATATTCCCATCTAATGTCTTCACATTACCTATCTTCTCCACCAAGTGCTTTGTATAATCTCTTGTTTGCACTTCATGTTTGTTATGAGGATCTTCCAAATTAGAATGTAAAGCCATATTTCCTACTACATGATTTGAGCATCCCGAATCAATGTAAAAGATGTGATCATCATCCTTACCTTTCTTCACTCATAGATTCATAATCAATAATGAATCTTCTTGACTTTGTTCCTCTGCATAGTTATTGTACTCTCTTCTTCTTTTATGTCCACTTTGATAGTTATTGTTATTGTAATTGTTGTTGTAGTTGTTGTTGTAGTTGTTGTTGTAGCCTCCATTGTGTCTACCTCTATTTGATCCATAGCCACCTCTATTGAATCCTATTCCTCTTGAGTTCCTTGGGTTCCTGAAATATTCTTCAGTAGTATGATTAGATAAGCCACATATATTGCAAGGTTGAGATGATTGGAATCTCCCCCTACCTTGCTTTCCACCTCTACCTCTTCCTCTAGCTCTTCCTCTACCTACAAAGTTTGCTTGGAAAGAGCTACCTTCATCTTCATTCTTCTTATTCTTTGACTTGTCCTTGACCTTAGCTTTATCAAAATATAAGGCAAAAATTTTATTACCTCTTGAGGACTCACCACCTTTTCTAATATTTTCTTCATGAGTGAAGAGTTGGCCCATGAGTGTGTTGAGGTCAGGTACATGCATAACCATGTACACATCCATGGCTGTTGTGAAGGACTCCCACTTGTCATATGCTTTGATTCCATTTATGATTTGTCTAATGATTTGTTCCTCTTCAATTGCCTCTCTGATGCTTCCAAGTTGATATGAAATCTCCTTCATCTTTATGACATAATCAGTCACACTTTGATTGGGGCTTTTCTTCATTGTTGTGAACTCCATCCACATTTGGTTCTTCCTTGCTCGAGTGTTAGACGAGACGAAAGAAGCAAGTGCATTCGAAGTCTCTCTCGATGTCTTGCATCCCTTGACATTAGGTAAAAGAAAATAAAAGATTGAGTTTAGAATATAGGACCTTGCAAATGCATCCTTTGAACACCAATTTGAAAGTTTTTCCTCTTTTTCATGTGATGGTTGCCTATTGTTCCTCATGGTTGGCATAGCTTCATCTCCAAATGTGTATCCAAATAGATTCCTCCCTTGAAAATAAGCCGCCATCCTTAGAGACCATGATGGGTGGTTTTTTCTATCCAATTTGTTGATTGTTAATGGAAGTCCATCTCCCATGTTGATTGACTATGCTCTGATACCACTGTAAAGAGAGATGGTGGATGCAATCCGAAGATGAGTTGGTGCTGCTACAACCAGCTTCACACCAGCCAACTGAGACTTCAATGTTGGTTAGTAGACCCTTTGAGCTTCTTAAATCCACAAAAAAATCACCCAAATGTTTTGGAACAAGTATCCCAAAAGTTTGAGTCAAGACAAACTAGTTGCAAAATGACTAGCTCCCAAATCTTGCTATTTTTATACATACACCTGCTAGAAAAAATGAACAGTGCTCTCAACCTGGTAGGGATTAGATATCTAAGTTGCTAATCCAAGTTAAAACACTTCAATTGATCAATTGAGCATTGAGAACAAGATTTAGCAAATCCTGGAACACTCCCGCCATTTTTGGAGCTCTGTAGAGATTTGACTGGTGAGCAGAAAAACACAGATTTCTCACAAATAGTAAATCCAATGAACATGAAATTTTGTCAGCATAAATGAGACTTAGAGAGCAATCAAATGCACTTTAAAACTCTGTAGAGATTTGACTGGTGAGCAGAAAAACACAGATTTCTCACAAATAGTAAATCCAACGAACATGAAATTTTGTCAGCATAAATGAGACTTAGAGAGCAATCAAATGCACTATGTCTAGCCCGAGATATGATCTTTTGAAGTTACTATTCTGAGTGAGTATAACAGAGAATAAAACAGAGAAGAAGTACATGATGAATGTATAGATTCACATATAATTACAACCACATTGGCAATGAATACTTGCAGAATGGGAGTAGAATGATAAATTTATGGAGTAAGCTCTTTAATATCTACAAATGAACATGAAGTGGGCATGAATCAAGCTCTCTATTGGTAACTTTCTTCTTGCTCTTTTTATAGCTACCTTTGGAGGTAGTTTTGAATTTGAATTCAAATAACTTCACCTAAAGGCTAAGAATTAGGAGATATTCTCTCAGCTGATGGACTCATGGTTTTAGGTAGTTAGAGCCACAAATTTCCTTTTTACATCATGGATGACTTAAGCCATTCTTTCTTTCACAATTACAAGAGATAAAATATACTCTTTTACAAGAGGTGTTCATGTGTCTGCACATATGACTACAAATGAACATAAATCAAATCATATCAAGCATGTAAGCTTGAGTAAAATGCACCAACACTATCAAGTAAACCACGTACATGGTTCCTTGCTTATCAATATATGAGCCCTCTTTGAATTTGACTACCTGTTAAAGTTCAAAGGGTTGGTCAGGGTTTTTGAGTTGGACAATAGATCTTCATAGACCATCCTCATAGATGCGAGTGCCTAATTGATTGGTCCTAATATACTCCAATTGCATTTCATAGGGATCTTATGGTGTTTGAAAATAAGTGGTGCATGAACTACCTGTAGTTCGTTCCATATTTATGAATCACTTGTTTTCGAACTTAACAGGTAGGGATAATCATTGAGCCATTGAGCCCACAACCTAGCTATGTGATTGACACTAGATTTAGAGGATCTGGTGTTTTTTCTGTCTTGACCTAGGTGTCTTACTGATGTAAGGTTCATATGCTTTGTCTATTAATCCCAATTCTCCCAAGTACAATTGCATTGCAATGTTCTTTTGTAACCAATACTTGTTCTTTTATCCATTTCTCTAGTGTAATCTTGTCTATCAAATAGCATCAGCATTGCTAGGAATACTTGAGTTTTTATTTCAACTTGATGTGTGTGTGATCAATTTATGTTCTTTTCCTTTAGAGTTTTTCAAAATTCTATTTTACCTATACTTGAATCTGAGCAATTAGGGGTTTTTTGCACTTGATTCGTGCCTAGCATAACCCTAATCAAACAATGCCACTAATCGCACTTAGCCTAAGCTAAAAAATGGAATGAGGGGGTAGAGAGATCTTCCAACCTCAAGTCACTTATCCTTGTTTGCATTTGAATTCCCAAGACACACATTCCAAAGCTTGGACACACTAGAACCTTGCTTTAGTCTTCCCAAGAGCTCCAAAATCTAGCAAAAATCCCAAAATTTGACCAAAATTTGATAGACCTTGAAAATTGCCAAATTTTCTTGTCCATCATGATAGATGGTCTCTATCATATGTGGATGTCTATTGTAATAGATGATTATCTATTGCAATAGACACTATCTATCATCTATCCTAAACTTCTATTTGTTACGATAGATGATGTCTGTCATAATACATGGGTTTGTCATGGGTCCTCTATGTCACGATAGACGGTGTCCATCGTCTATCATTTATCATAGATTTTGGTATGTTGCGATAGATGAAGTCTATTGCAATAAATGGTCTCTGTTGTGGGGGCATCTGTCATGATAGACGGTATTTTTTGTCTATCATCTATCATCTATCATGGATTTTGGTCTATCATGATAGACGATGTCTATCATGATAGATGATCTCTCTTGAGGGGGTGTCTATCATGATAGACAGTGTCTATAAAAAAAGATGTGCCTATCATGATAGATTGTGTCTATCGTGATAGATGGGTGCCTATCGTGAATTCTATCTATCACAATAGATGATGTCTGTCATGATAGAACAAGAAAATGCAATTTTGAAATTTTTTAGTGTTTTAGGACGTTATAGTGGTGTGTTCTAGCATGTCTAGCATGCAATCAAAAAACATCAAATTTTTTGTTTGTTGTGATAGACAGAGATCGTCATCTCAAGATGCATGCAGAGATCTATCTTACCCGCAGAAGTTGTTGGAGATGGTGGTACTCCTAGAACCTCCAACAAAAGCTTGCAAACATACCAAAACTAAATGCACATATCACTCTCTCATGTTCTCTCACAAGCATAATGAGGAAGAATCAGGTAGAGGTGGGAATATGGTAAAAAACCTAAAAAATCAGCAAAGATGAAGATGGAGATGGGAGATGAGTGGAGATGGTGATGGGGTGGAAAAAGAGAGAAAAGTGAAGAAATTACCTAGTTTCCTACAATTCCAATGTCAACTCTCTGCATCTTACCATCACATGCTCGTCCTCAAAGCTTGCTCCTTGGAAATGGTTCCAAATTTGGTGTCAATTTAGCACAATGATGAGCATCAATGTGAGGAGACCCACCTCATAATTGTCAATCTGTGGAGATGTGAGGATGGTATGATGACCTTGAGCAAGTGGAGTGCACAAGTGTGTGAGTGAGAAGTAAAGAATCATGCACACATGTACACACATGTGCACACTAGGCAAGAACAAAGAGATGAACAATGGAATGCCTTTCCTTCCAATTAAAATCTTGTCCATACCTAGTGTCTGACCTAGTCAGAAATTAGGTTCTTGGGCTTATTTGAGGGATCAAATGGAATTTAAAAAACCACAAAAATTAGTATCTAGGTATTTCTAGTACTCCTCAAGCTCAAGGACTCCTCGACTTGAACAGAATGGAGTTGGAGTTAGTAAACATCCATTCTTCATTCCACACAAGATTAGCAAACTATATTTTAGGTGTAGAGGCCTCTACAACAACCATTCCAACCTCTTTCTTCTTTGCCTCTTTTGTAGCCAGTTTTGGACAACTCTTTATTACATGATCATTTCCTTTATCGTATTTGCAATTTTTTTTTTCTATTTTCTTCTCATCTTTGTCATCCTTCTTTGATCGTGCATGATTAGCATATTTCTACTTACTAGTAGATGAGCTCCATTTACCTTTTCTCTTCTCAATAGCTAGGAAAGCTTGATCTGCAACACACATAATGCACTTGTTCTACCTACAATGATCTTCTTGCAACAAAACAGAGACTAACTCCTCAAACATTAAGGCATTTGGATTGCCTTTGATTATCAATTGGAGAGTAGAAGAAAAACTTTGATATGAATCTAGAAGACCATTTAGAACAATCTCCATAAGTGAACTCTCTGGCAAGACTTCATCAACAAAAATCAAGTGCTCCTTTCAATCTTTGATCATTGTAAAAAAAAACGATCCATGGAATCTCCTTCATTCATGTGCTCACTCTCCAACTATTTTTGGAGGTAAGCAACATGAGCCTCATTTCTTACTTGGTATAAAGTGATAGTGTATCCCATGTTGGAAAAATCCCATGGCAAGTCCAAGTGATGGCTTGAGTCATCATAAAGGCTTTTGCAAGTGTACTGTTCACTACCATATCTCTCAGTTTTCTCAGCCAGATTGCAAAGATGATTTCTCTAAGCTAGTGCATCATTTTCAATGATTTAAGTTGATAAAGTTTGCTCCTTAAGTCTACTATATACTCAAAATTTTTCATTGCAATCGATTTTTTCAATCTTGAGCTATGTTCATTTGAAGTCACCTATATCTCTTCATATTTTATTTCTTCGTTAGCACTCCATCAGATCAGTGTTTTTCTCAAAACTGGTTCTCAGTGTGTACTCCCTCATTTTCCATGACCCAATACTTGATATAATCAAAATATTGTCTAGTATATGCCTAAAAAATTTCATAAGCATTGCATCTTGGAATCCTGAGATATTACCATTTCTCTGCTCACGGGTTTGAGGATTGCCACAACCCATGAGAATCGGGATGGTGCTCTAACTTGTTAGACTTCTTTCTCTTTATGTATTCCATCATTTTTATGAAATCACTCATTTTTGTTAGCTTACTAATTAAATAAGAGTATCCAAAAGGAATTAAGTTAATTGCTATTGTGGCTAGAGAATTGTTCAAAACACTGGACATGTGTATGAATAAAAATAACAAGTTTTTTGTTCTTGAATCTACTCCAACTTATCCCTTTTTATTCATCTTTTTGACAATGTTATTCCAAGATACATAGGGTGTCTAATACATCCTTTGGCAAGCTAAAAGGGCCCACTACATATCCATGGAGTTTATTTGGTTGGTGTAGTGCAAAGTTTTTGTAGCACCACTCCATCTTCTCCAAGTTCAAATCCATCTCTTCATAGTGGTATCAGAGCAAGGTTGGACAACATGGCAGATGGATTTCCTTCATCAATTGACAAATTGGATAGAGGTAACTACTCATCCTGGTCATTAAGGATGGAAACTTATCTTCAAGGTAGGAATTTATATGGTTATATAGATGGAGTTGAAGTTATGCCAAGTTTCAGGAACTAAGGTCAACCAACACAAGAAGAGCAAGAAAGATTGAGCACATGGTGCTCCAAGGATGCACTTGCAAGGTCTTATCTCCTCAACTCTATCTTAGATTTTTTGATGCCTCACATTAGAAGTTGTAAAACATCTCAAGAAGTGTGGAATGCACTTGAAGCCCTCTTCTCTTCAAGTACAAAGGCCAGGAAGCATCAACTATGGCTAGACTTCACAACTCTCAAGAAAGCTCCCAAAAAAAATGTGATTGATTTTGTCACAAAACTCAAGGACATAGCAAATCAGTTGGGAAGCATTGGAGAGGTAATAGATGAAGAACAAATTGTAAGGCAGGTCATCAATGGTTTGAAGGCAGATGACAGGTGGGAAGCATTCACCACAACTATGGATTTATACATGGATATGCATGTACCAGATTTCAATACACTCATAGGACAATTACTTACTCAAGAGGCCAAGCTTATGAAGAATGGAGAAAGCTCCAAAGGTAAACAATCTTTTGCTTTGTATACTGATAAAAGCAAGTCCAAAGAAAACACAGGAAGAGGAAAGAAAGTGGATGATGAAGCAGATACACATTAAGCTAACTATGTAGGTACAGGAAGGCATGGTAGAGGTAGAGGTAGAGGAGGAAGGCAAGGCAGGGGGAGATCCCAAGACTCTAGTTCATGCTCTATTTGTGGATTAACTAACCATACAACTAAAAATTGCTTTAGGAATTCTTGGAATCAAAGAGGTAGAGGCTACAATAGAGGAAGTTATGGCTACTCAAGAGGAAGGTTCAACAATTACCATGACAACCATAACAATTACAACCATTCAAACTATCAAGGATGCAATAGGGGAAGAAGAGACTTCAATAACTACACAGAAGACTCAAATCAAGAGGACTCATTTCTAATCATGAATATGGCTATGCCACAAGGTAAATCTAATGAGCATGTTTTCTACATAGATTCAGGTTGTTCCAATCATGTGGCAAGAAATGTGGCCCTCCTATCAGATTTAGAAGATCCAAGGAACAAGCATGAGGTACAAATAGGAGATGATACAAGACACCTTGTGGAGAAAATAGGAAATGTCAAATCACCTGATGGAAACATCAAGCTACTCAGTAAGGTACCCTATGTCCCTACCATTACAAAGAATTTGGTAAGTATTGGGCAGATAGTAGGGAAAGGGTTGCAAGTCAGGTTCACAAAAGAAGGAGCATTTGTTGAAGATCCAAGTCAAGGATTCAGGAGAATTGCAAAAGGTAAAAAGATAGGTAGATTGTTCACATTTGAATTACAAAACACTAGAAATATTGCTTTCTTTAATTATGGTAGTCAAACACTCACAGAATTGGAAGTATGGCACAAAAGGTTAGCACATATTGGTGAGAGAACATTAAAGAAAATTTTTAGGGACCAAAGTGTATGTGGACTCCCTAACTTGTCAAAACAACACATGATTTATAAGTGTAGTGCATGTCAATTTGGAAAGTCTCACAGGTTACCATTCATGAAGAAAGGATATATGCATGGAGATCTCTTGGATTTGGTTCATACCATACTTTATGAAACACAAAGATGAAGTTTTTTCATGCTTCAAAAGATATTTGGCTCTTGTAGAGAATCAAACATGTAAGACATTAAAAAGGCTAAGGTCAGATGAAGGGGGTGAGTACTTCTCCCATGAATTTGACTTCTTCCTTCAAGAAAGAGGAATCAAAAGAGAGATCACTACAAGGTACACTCCTGAGCAAAATGGAGTGGTAGAAAGAAGGAATAGGACAATTGTTGAAGCTGCAAAGTCTATGCTAAATGAGAAGCACTTACCTAATTACTTATGGTATGAGGCTGTATCCACAACCACTTATTTGATTAATAGGTTACCTTCAAAATCTCTTGATGGCATGACACCATATGAAGCTTGGAATGGAAGAAGACCAAGCTTAGATCATTGTAAGATTTTTGGATGTGTTGCTTATGCTCTTGTTCCTTCACATGTTAGAGGCAAGATGGATCCCAAAGTAGAGGTGTGTATTCATTGGATATGACAACAATAAAAAGGGCTATAGATTATACAACCCAACAACCAAAGGTTCTTGGTGAGTAGAGATGTAGTATTTGATGAGAATAGTTCTTGGTATGAAGATTCATGTAGAAAGGTCAACCTACCTTATGATCTTGAAGAAGATTTTCCAAAACTTGTTAAGGATAATCCTCCTAAAATTGAAGAGCAGGATACCTCAGAAGACGATGAAGAAAATCAGTATGAAAAATTCAAAATGTGGAATTTTAAAGGTAAAGCAAAAGTGCAAGAACTTGGACAAGAGGTAGAATCATCACATCATGGCCTAAGAAGGTCCGTGAGGGAGAAAAGAAAACCAAAAAGGTATGGGTTTGATACTTCTCTAGTCACTAAACATTCAATCTATCTAGCACATGACATAAATCAAGAGGAACCCTCAACATTTGAGGAAGCAAAGAAGAAATCAGAATGGAGGCATGCAATGGAAGAAGAAATTGAAGCTCTTGAGGAAAATAACACTTGGGAGTTGGTTCCCAAGTCTCCATCAATGAAAGTGATAGGCTCAAGATGGACCTACAAATTGAAGAAGAACTCAGATGGCTCCATTAACAAGTATAAGGCAAGGCTTGTGGCAAAAGGCTTTGCACAAACTCAGGGAATTGATTATGAGGAGACCTTCTCTCCTGTGGCAAAGATGCCTACTATTAGCCCCAAGGGCTTGGAATCACAGGCTTGTCTCATTCTTCCAGGACAAAGGATTTCAACCTAGCAAGGCAGATCCATCACTATTCATAAAAAGGAGTAATTCTGAAGTCATCTATTTGTGTGTGTATGTAGATGATATTATACTTACAGGAAATGATACAGATGGCATGAAGAGAATCAAAGAACAGATGAGAGAAGAATTCAAGATAAGTGATTTGGGTTCACTTACCTAGTTCCTAGGATTGGAAGTTGTCTACAAAGATCATGGTTTGTTTCTCACTCAAAGAACATACATTAAGGACATGTTGGAAAAATTCAAGATGCAAGATTGCAGGATTGTAGGTACTCCAATGGAGGTTAATCATAAATTGAGCTCACATGAAGGTGAACTCATTGAAGATGTGAGAGGTTATCAAAGCCTTGTGGGTAGTTGGAACTATGCCACATTGACAAGGGTAGATATATGTTATAGTGTTAGTGTGCTAAGTCAATTTATGCACACACCCAAGAAACCTCACATGGGGGCTGCCAAGAGGATACTCAGATATCTGAAAGGGACCATGAATGAAGGGTTATATTAACCTTATGTATCTAATTTACTTTTGAAATTGTTCTCTGATGCAGATTGGGTTGGCTCCAAGGAAGAGAGGAGGAGTACCTCGGGATATCTTACCTTTGTAGGTTGAAAACTTGTCTCATGGTCATCCAAGAAGCAACCCATAGTTGCACTCTCTTCTACTGGAGCTCAATACAGAGGTCTTGCAATAGCTACTCAAGAAGCAATGTGGATGAAGACACTATTCACAGATCTTGTTTTGGAAATTGGAACTCCAAGTATCTTTGGTGACAATATGAGCTCTATTCACTTGGCTGCCAATCCAATTTTTCATTCAAGGAATAAACATATTGAAGTACATTATCAATATGTAAGAGAGAAGATTGTGAGCAAGGAAATTCAGTTAACTTATGTGTCCACTCATCAACAATGTACATATATTCTAACCAAAGCATTGGATGGTACAAAGCTTTGCAAATTCAAGGGTATGATTGGTTT